>DWNJ01001178.1:0-12610 GCA_018250275.1 Udranomia eurus
GTTTTAAAGATCTAAGAATACATAGGGACAGACAGCGGGAAGCGACTTTGTTTTATACGATTACATAGGTACTATGTAGTGCTGACTAAGATTAGTTTCGCGGTGTATACATTCGATGTGTATCAATGACTTAATTGAAATTTTAATTTTCCTAGCTAACCAGCCTAATAAATTAATTAAGAGATAAAAAAACAGAGGACATAATATGTGTGTCTTTCTTTACACTGACCATTACAGATCTATATTAGTTATGGGACAGCATAGAATATTAATATTAGTATGAAAGAAGTAGAACGGTTCCACCACCGCCACACCTATTTCTGCTTTATAACAGCAGTGTGCTGCAGTGTTCTGGTGTGAAGGGTGTGGTCAGGGAGACATACTTAGCTGAGGCGTTCCACCTTAATCCTCAGGTGTAGCAACGCATTAGTCGTTGACCTGAGAAAGACCTTTGATCCTGTCTTGGGGTAATACATACCCGCAAGTGACCTCTCATCGGTCTGCAGTTGTGCGCGACGCTCATTCTTCTGCAGCAACGCCGCGAAATAGTTGAGGAATGGCTTCCGCGCATCCGGGCTCAGGAGGATGTTGTGGCAGATGCTGTGCAGGGTATTCCGGCTCGCTTCCACCTCTCGCTGTAACGCGAACGCGAGACTCCGGTCCACACTTCCAGATGCGAACATGCGCTCAGCTAGCCTGGGGTTTTCCTCCGCGAACAATGATATCTGCAAACAGAAGTAGTACATTGAAATTTGACGGTGGCGCAACGGTCACCATGACGGACTGGCCGAAGGGTTCCGAGTTCGCTTCCCAGCGAGACACGCATTTGAATAACGAGTTCAAATACCTGTTCTCGGTCTGGGTGTCTGTGCAGTTGGCTTCGTGTGTTGTTAACCACGTTAACCACGACACAAGGAATCCTACTGTGGGGCTATGAATGTAAAGCGTTAAATGTAATCCATACTTAATATTATAAATGCGAATGCGTCTTTTTGTTGCCATGCTTAAACCGCGACCAGACCTGAACCAATCTAGAAACAATTTGGCATGGAGATAGTTTGCAACATAGGACAGTGTGCTTTCCGAAACCATTAAGGATGTGGAAAATTGGGTGGTGTTTTTTATGTGGGGAATCGCCGAAGACCGTCTTCTACTTATAGAAAAAGATGTCAATAAATAAATAGCACACTTATAAACCACTAAAATTCCTTGTATCGTGGAAAACACAAAGGCGACACCAAGAATAGAAAAATGTCATCGGAAATCGAATCCTTTGAAAGGCAGTCCGGAGTGGCGGCATTGTACATTTCACATTCTAAAGAGTTGTAGTTGTATACGAGTGTCGAATATGTCACGAACACCGAGAGTTAATAAAGCATTCATCGCCACTTAAAGCATCATTCATTACAAATATGGGTATATATTGCTTGTAAAAACATTTTTTTTTACTTAACATATTTCGAACACAATCGTAGTCGAGTGTTGAGTGAAATGTTCGCGGATAACAAGCAACTAATTCTAACAGCGAACGAGAAAGCCATTCGGATCGATAAGGTTATCACACGGCTGAAACTTATTATACTTCTAGGTACATAATTATTCCTCAGCAATAAATCTACCCCCTTTAATGCCTTATCAAGTCCTCTTTTGTCCTTGCGAGATTATTTTCAGGATAGTATTTATTGATTGATATCAATAAAATTATTAATTAAATTTGCAGTTTTTTTATGTTTCCAACCCTGATAGCCACATAAAAGTGGCACATGAGTATAAAGTATTACTACTACATAATAGTATACTATATGGAGATATTTATTAATTTAAAAAAACGATCGACTATTTCTGTGTGTTCCGTGCGCATGCGTGCGTGCGTGTGTACGCGGGCATGTGTGCGTGCGCGTGCACGTGTGCGCAGTACGTACCGCGAAGAACGGTCCGAGGAAGGAGACGCGCGCGATCTCGCGGCCGGGCGCGGTGGTGACGAGCGGCGGGCAGAGCGAGGGCAGGCCAGCGAGCAGCGCGCACACCGGCCGCTCGGCGTGCCGCGGCCCGGCGCGCAGCTCGCACACCGACCGCAGCGCTCGCAACGCGGCCCCGTGCCCCCGCCCCACCAGCGGCGACACGCACCGCCGCATCTCCTCGCGGATGCCCATCAGCAGCGGCACGAACACCTGGGGGCCAGTCTGGTGCTCTTTCCTCGCTTTCGTTTGCACGTGTGTATGGTAAACGAGCGGCCGATTGCCTTCGCTTGCACATACGGGTCAACGAGCGACAATAGCCCAATGATTAGTGTCGGACTTATCGAGAGATCGTGGGTTTGATCCTCTCTCTCATTGCATTATTGACGTGAGATCCTGTTCACTGGTACTGTATGTAACACTATTTCAAGAAGAGTAACAATAACATCAAACGTATACGAACTGGACGCGAGAACACATCAGTTGGGTATCAAGCCGATCTGATCAAGAATCCAAGGCGTCAATGTTCCAAGTATAAACAATAAGTCCATTTTAGTCAGTAGTCTAATTGTCAAAAATTATAACAACTATTTATATTTATCTCATTAATATAAAAAAAAAGAATGAAATGATCCTAGCACTATATTACCTCTTCAAATGCTTCCTGATCGCCATGGGTCGCGAGTAGTACTTCAGGCAGAAGACCGGTGGGTGTGCTTCCCATCAATATGTACCGCAGTAAAGGAGATTTCCGACAATGCTCCAATTCGAACCTCCCCCGTAGAATTAGTACGAGGTAATTAACGAGATTTGTCCTCATGCTTTGTAACAGATCGTATAAGGGGGGTTCCGAGCTTTTCTTCGCGTGTTCCCTCTCATACAAATTCATGTTGTTGTAGAATTTCAGAATGTAGCTAACAGCTAGCCCTTGGGTGGGAATAGTTTTTGGTATAGGCAGCGATGGTGCGGGACATTCTGACTTGTCAGGATCGGATTCGGAGCCGAGCGGCCCGCTCGTCAGCGTGTCGTCTCCGCAATCTTCGCTCAGTCTTTTCGAGATCTCGGATATAGCAATGAGCTTCTGATTTAAAGGATCCGAGCCATCAGCTATCTGAGTTATGACATCTATTAATGCTTCCGAAATTAACTCTTCTAAAGTAAGTTTGGGATTGTCTAGAAGTGACTCCGCTACTGAAGGTACATAAATGCCACCTAAAAAGATATTATAAATCAGACAGTATTTTTTTTCTACATATATAGATTCCTACTATCTTTTAGCATATTAAAAGTTAAAAACAATTACCTGCACTATCTTCAGACCAAGAGACCTGCAGGATCTTCGCCACAATATGTCGCAGTTGGTCTTCAGTCAGCTCTGTGCAACTGATTGTCCTTGACCGATATATTTTGCGAGCAGGGGACTGCGTCGGGTCGTCTTCGACCTATATTCAGAAACCAGAGTTGACCCTTTTAGTATAATAATAATAAGTTTCGAAATAATAAGGCAGACATTCTAACCTGTTATGTTTTTTTAGTTATTGATTGAAAAGAACAGAAAAGCCTATATAGAAATACCTTGAATTTACAAGATAGGTTATCAATAAATAACACTCAAACAAATTGCATTATATGTAATAATGTAAATTGCATATTTCCAGGTAAACGTAAGTCAGGGTTCCGTAACTAGACATATTACTGTAACAAATCGGACTGTACACAAACTGCTATAATGTATGTAATGTTATGGTATCAAAATCATAGATCACTTGAAATACTTATTTGCCAAAATGTGACCTGAGAAACCTAGGATTTACAAAATATTTACATTGGTTTAAAACAAGGAGACTCCTTAGAGAAGGAGAAAAGACTTGAATAGGATCTCTTATGTTAACTTGTGTAAATATTATATATCAAGAAACAATGCAATAAAGAGTTATTATAGGTATAATTTAACAAATATTTAAATTTGAAATTAGCAGAATATTACAAAAAGACATACAATATATAATAATAATATAAGGAGTAAAAATAAAAGTAATAGATGTAGATAAAATCAATGAAGAAATTAAATACAAAGCTTTGAGTGTATTAGATACAAGGACAATAATACCTCCATAGGCTCCGGTTGTTGATCAGACTGTGAATTCCTGTCTGACACTTCATCTACATCCATTGAAAGTGAGCGACGGGAGCAGCTTGGCGAAGTGTTGCTGATGCGAGGCCTCACTGGTGGAGGCTCTACAAATTGTGGTGGTGATATTGACCGCGATGTGCTGTCTTCCCTAGTAGATGCACCTTCCGAACCACCAATAGTAGATTGAGGCAAGCTCCCTACTCTAACTGAACCACAACTGAGTAATGTATCGTCACCTATTGAGTCAAAACTGTTGTACTGCCTAGTCTGAGACAAGTCTGTCATCTTGGTGTCCGGCATTTCATCTAGCAAATTGTTTTCGGGTTTTTCAGTCACAATTAAACCATCCGCTGGTATTTTGGTTTGATCTGTTACATCACTTTTGTTCACTCCATCTGAATAATTTGAGTCTTTTGTGTTGTCTTGGTTTGTATTCGTTTCCTTTGAGCCGCGTGCTGGTGGTGGCGACAGGAACGAGGACTGTTGCACACTGGACAGGTCCGAGGGCATGGACCCTCCAGGAGTGACAGGAGGGCTGGTAGGCACTGGTGCGGGACTGCTGAGAGCAGCTAACCGAGCTAAGCGACGACGCCTTATCTGCAAAAAATGAAATTCTTGCAGCACGTGTAAATAATACACGCACGGGACTGCACATCGCCACACCAATGCTTTGTTTTGTTACGAAATTAGATTGGCCATACGCACTACTTCAAGGTCCGTTTACAAAATATACTACTTACTTCCTCTTGGCTTAGTTCACTCATGGTGGGTGATTCTTCTTTATAGTTGTGTTCCTACTATTATATACACGATAACACAATTTTTTCTCACAAAATGTGAACCAGAAAGAACAACGGAGCAAGCCACACAACGTCAAGCAGTCAGTCACCCCTCTGGCACAGCTGAGACGATTGGATAGGATTGGTTAGGTATTTGACGTTTGTTGTTGGAGGATAGATGACGAGAAAGTATTGAAAATCAACGCGTCATCCTCCTCCGAAAGACTCCGAACACTGTTAATTATATCGTTTTGTTTAATCTGTGGCATGTGACAAACAATAAAACCGAAACGATGGGAACTTATTTGATCTAAATGTTATTCTATTTTAAAATTATTATTAACTTCATCAACAGTAACCGAACAGTGATTTGTTTTTACTTAATCTTAAATATAAGTAAAAGTCGAAATCTTGTATTTGCTCATTATGTCATATTATTATTATTTAAACTAAATGTATAATATAGAACAATGATATACAAAAGGGATCCATTCTGAAAAGGTATGATATTTTTCATATTTCGATATAATGATTTCCAAACGTAGTTTTCCATTTCGATTACATGAACGTGACATTTGACAAAACAACAAAAATGACAGGACATGTCAAGAAGTCAATGGCCGCATGTTGATGTTGATAACATAAATTTATTTTGGTTTTAAATACCTAGTTACAACAATCTGTGCTCTAATTATTGAGAATATAAAACTTAGTAGTTCCATTCATTTAAAATATTCAGAATTATATGATGTGACCATTGATTTTGGAATATTAAAGAAAAATAAACGAAAAATAAACATATTATCGTTAATTATGTGAATAAGGATGTGATACTATTTTAGCTAGTGATATTTGAAATGTAATTGTTTGAAAAGATAACGCTTTCAGTCGTCGTAAGGTTGTGAGAAAATGTCTGGTTATCAAGTATATGATCTGGTTTCGGGACTGAAATCCCGACAATCAGAATCCAGGCATAGAGCCATCCGAGAGCTACTGCATTATGTGAAAACCGATCTAAGGGAGATGTCGCAGGAGGCTCATAATCAAGTACTCGATGATTTCAACCAACAAATACATTCTTTAACTTGTAGCTATGATAACAATGAAAAGAAAGCGGGTATACTTACTATTGGTAAGTTACTTTATGATTATATGGTTTTCGGACTACTTAAATACTTAGATACAAAAATTATATTCAGTCAACAGCATTGATGCCTTTATATGTCAAAGTCACAAGAGCATCAACAATTTCAATCTTATTACAGCACTCCTTGGAACCTAATTTATTTTCTTTATTTATACTTTTTTCTAAGGTGTGTACGATTAATGAGGCCAAATAGGAATCAGTCAATCCTTGGCTCAAACTACAGCTTTGATCAATACTTGCTATGTCTATTTACTAGATTTTGCTCTTTTCTTTCAGTGTGCCTAATTAGTGGTGATACAGAAACTAGTAAAGTAAGAGTTAATCGCTATGTCCATCACCTGCGTAACATCTTTCCATGTAGTGACACCAGTGTTTTGGAACTAGCCGCAAAAACAATGGGCAGGTTGGCTGTGTCTCTTGGAATAAAACGGGCAGAGTATGTTGAGTTTGAGGTTAAAAGAGCTTTCGAGTGGTTAATTGAAGAGAGGAATGAGGGAAAAAGGCTATCTGCTGTGCTTATATTAAAGGAGCTGGCTATTGCATTACCATCATACTTCTATCAGCATATAAATGGATTCTTCAACCATATCTCAATTGCTCTGAGAGATCCAAAGGAGCTTATAAGAGAAGCTGCTGCCAAAGCTTTGAGGGCTGCCTTTGTAGTAACTGCTCAACGGGAAGTTCCTGAGCAAAGTAATAGAGCTCATTGGTATATACAATGCTATGAAGAGGCTATGACTTCATTCGCTGACCATACCGCAAGGGATAAGGGCTTAAGCAGAGATGACCATGTTCACGGAGCTCTCCTAATCCTTAATGAACTTCTTAGATGTTCAAACTCCTCATGGGAAAAAAAATATACAATGCTCATGCAAAAACTGGATGTAGAACAGGATGTTAACGATGAAATGTCCTCTCTTAATATCAAAATGCAAAACACATGGTCTCCAAAAAATAATAATGAAGATAAAAATGAGACTACAATCACACATGAGTCTAGTATTTGTAAACAATTAATAAACCAGAACTATGAGAAAATATCTTCTGGTAAGTAAATTTGACTTTGTATATGAAATTTGTTATAATTTTTCTATAAAAATTGCATTATTCCAACCTTTGCATTAACATCTATTAATTTAATTGTGCACAAATGTTTCAGATGTAATGGCTCAGCAGATATCACGATCACACAATGTACATCAAATGCTCTTAATAATAATACCAAGACTGGCCGCTTTTAATAGAGAAGCATTTGGGAGGAAACATCTAAAGTCTACAATAAATCATTTGATCACCTTTTTGCGTGGCAGAGAAAAAGAGAAGGCTATGGCTTTCACTACTCTAGGTCTCATATGTGTTGCTGTAGAGGCTGATGTTCAACAATATTTAGGAAGAATTATAGAAATTATAAAACTAACTTTACCAGTGAAAGATACACCGAAAAAAAGGTGCGGAGCAGACACACCACTGTTTTATTGTGTCACACTACTAGGATTTGCAATGAAGGAAAATGTAGCTAATGAGCTAAAAGACTTGCTAGATCCCATGTGTGTTACAGGCCTAAGCCCACAATTAACCACCTGTTTTAAAGAATTAAGTCAAAATATACCTTCATTAAAGAAAGATATAACTGATAAATTGCTAAATATATTGTCATTGATACTTAGAAAAAAACCGTATGTATCAAACAAAACGGAAACACCAACTTTTACTATGTCTTCTGCATTACTTATTGAAGCACATGATGCTGCGAAATTGGTACTTGCACTGAGGACTCTAGGCGATTTTGATTTTGAGTGGAATAACACACTAATGTCTTTTATAAAAAGATGCACAGATCACTACTTACAGAGTGAACAACACGATGTTCGTGTGGAATCCGTAAAAACAACAGCTAAGTTACTGAGCAAGGTAATCGAAAGGGGCACTTTAGTAAATTCTAGAACACAAATGCTTATTGACGACACATTAGGAAAGTTACTCTCAGTGGGACGGTCAGATTTCGACCACGAAGTGCGCTATCGAGTTCTAGAAATATTTACTAATCCCATTTTCGATAAATATTTGGCTGTGGAGGAACATCTTAATTGCTTTTTCGTCGCCACGAACGATTCGAACGCCGATGTTAGTGAACTCGCTTTGTGTATCGTTGGCAGATTGAGTAACTTGAATCCAAGCTACACTACTCCAATGTTGCGTCAATTGTTTGTACAAATACTGATGGAGCTGCAATACTCTGAATCCACGCGGAATAAGGAACAATCTTTGCGAATGGTGAATAACATTATATCGAATGCGCCAAGAATTACGAGACAGTTTGCGGATACAATTCTAAAGGTTCTCGTGCCGAAGCTGAAAGAGGAAGGTAGTAATTCCGCGATGATATCCACAATTTTAAAAGCCATAGGCGACCTAGCGGAAGTTAATGGTGGAGAACATGCGCTAACTCAATGGCTACATGAACTTATTTCAATCCAACTTGACATACTCTCGGACCCTAATCAGCCAGAGAAAAGAAGCGTAGCTTTATGGTCGTTTGGTCAAGTCGTTAGTGCTATTGGCTACGTAGTTACGCCTTACGTTGAATATCCCAATTTAATGGATATGCTTCTAAATTTCCTGAAAACAGAACAGCATTCTAGTGACAGACGAGAAACAATACGCGTTCTGGGCTTACTAGGTGCATTGGACCCGTACAAGCACAGAGTAAACCAGGGACTTATTGATTTTCAAACGGTATCCACGCTAATTCCTGTTACTGAAACGTCATCAACATCCGATCATTTCGATTCTAATGTGAGCGAAATGCTCGTAAATATGTCTCCATTAGTTTTAGATGAATTTTATCCGGCTATCGCAGTTACATCCTTGATGCGCATATTACGTGATCCGATGTTATCACAACACCATACGGGCGTAGTGCATTCAGTGACCTTCATATTCAAAACATTAGGCATCAAATGTGTTCCATATATTTCTCGTGTCACTCCAAGCCTTTTGTACGTGATTCGTACAACTGATAATAGTAACTTTAGGGAGTTCCTTCTAACTCAACTAGCCCTACTTATATCGGTCGTTAAAATACACATTCGGGCATACCTGGAAGATATTTTTGATATTATAAGAGAGTACTGGACGCCTAGAAGTCCTCTTCAATCTACGCTCATTTTATTGGTGGAACATATTAGCGTGGCCATTGGTACTGAATTCAAGGTGTACTTAAGAAAGATATTGCCAAATATATTAAGAGTCTTGAAAAATGATCCGAGCAAGGATAAAATGTTGACAGAAAAGCTGTTGCTAGCTATACAAAAGTTTGAGAATAATTTGGACGATGTTTTGTTATCAATAGTGCCGGCTATTACGGCACTATTTGAGGGCAGAAATGTCCCAAGCTCGATATCAAAGTTGGCGATGGAGACAATTGAGAATTTGTCGATGTATTTGTATTTCAAGCCTTATTCGGCAATGCTGATACAAGCTCTCGCAAAGGTGCTAGATAACAGTCCGGCTTTACGGCAGACAGCCATGAACACTCTATGCGCATTGATCGTTCAACTCGGCCGGGAATACATCGACTACATTCCATCGGTAGACAGAATTTTGGTTAAACATAAAATCCAATGTCCAAACTACATAGTTCTCATATCAAGGTTGCAAATTATATCCACACTGGCATCAGATGATGATTACTTAGATGAAACTCGGTCTAGGTTACGGAATAAAAAGTCTGATGTAAGTAAAAAATATGTTAAATCATAGTTAAGTTGATAATGTTTTGATAAATTCTTAAGAAATATATTTTTTTTATAAATTATGTGATCAATATATTTTTCAGGTAATGGGCTCAAATGAGCTGCAGTCTATTCAAAAACTCACCCTAAACGTGCAAAATCTGCGAAAGTGCTGGTCGGTAAAGAATCTTATCTCGAAGGAAGACTGGCTCGAATGGTTGAAACAACTAAGTGTTGGATTTCTCACGGAGTCGAACAGTCCTGCTATTAGGTAGATATACATTTTATCCCGGTTCTTTATCAATGAGAAATAGATCGTGAAGTCGACTTCACATTCAGGCGTTATAGAATAAACTCAGTAAAGTAATATATAAAGTAAAGTCTACTTAACCCTGATGATGTATGGTGATTTACGCCTTTATAATGGTTTTATCATTTGCAGAGCATGTTCGAATCTTGCCCAAAACTATATTCAGTTAGCGTGCGACTTATTTAATGCGGCGTTCATGTCATGTTGGACTGAACTCGGTGACCAGCCGCGCAGCGAACTAGTGGCGGCGCTGGAGAAGGCGCTAACTGTTCCCGATGTCCCCGAACTGGCACTTGCAGTTTTAAATCTTGCCGAATTTCTGGAACACTGCGAAGAAGACGCCCTACCGATATCTATCAAACTACTTGGCGACACTGCAATCAGCTGTAGAGCGTACGCAAAAGCTCTTTATTACAAGGTAATGTCATTACTGGTATTTGTTACGACGTCGGCTAGACTAGTAAATATACTTGTATTAGTATATCATTTCAATTAAAATTTCAGGAAGAGGAGTATAGAAGGAACCCATCAACACAAGTTGTTGAAGCACTAATTCATATCAATAACAAACTTCAACAAAAAGAATCGGCTACCGGCTTATTAGAAAAAGTTATAATGCAGAAAAAGGGTGGTGATTGTACATTAAATGTACATATGCGATGGTATGAAAAACTACACAATTGGGATCAAGCAATAGAACTTTATTCTAAGAAATTGGAGACTGATCCACAGGATTCTGAGACTAACTTAGGGATGATGAGATGTCTGGAGGCGTTGGGAGAGTGGCGGAAACTTGACAATATTACACAAGATAGGTGGGATAATTTGCCTGATGATATGAGACAAAAATCGGCAAAGATAGCAGCTGCAGCGGCCTGGGGATTGCAAGAATGGGATTCCATGAAAAAATATGTGGAGTGCATTCCAGGTGATACGCAGGATGGAGCTTTCTATAGGGCTATCATATCTATACATGAAGGCCAATGGGTGGAATCTAGAAATTATATCGATTCCGCAAGAAGTCTTCTTGATCCCGATTTAACAGCTGTAGTTGGTGAAAGTTATCAAAGGGCCTATGGTGCGTTGGTGAATGCACAGTTGTTAACCGAGTTGGAAGAAGTTGTGACATATAAATTAGTGGAGGAAAGGAGGAACACAATAAATAAAGCTTGGAGAACTAGGCTACAAGGCGGCCAACGATTAGTCGAAGATTGGAGGAAGATGCTCCAAATCCGAAGTTTAGTTATGACGCCTCGAGAGGATTTCCAAATGTGGCTCAAGTTTGCTTCCTTGTGCAGGAAGACTGGTGCTCTAAATCAGGCCCGTAAGATAGTAGTGTCAATGCTAGGCTGCGATCCCGTAACCAATCCTGATGTACTTCTTCGTGCACAGGATCCGAGGATTGTATTAGCTTACAGTAAAAACATTTGGGATGCTGGTAATAAGCGATATGCTTACGACGTTCTGCAGAGGTTTGTTGATTGTTCAGAACCTGAGAATGAAGACCAGTGCAGACTGCTAGCGCGATGTCATTTAAAATTGGGCTCCTGGTGCGAATCACTTCAAGAAGTGAATGAATTGTCAATTCCTGAAATTTTAAGGAATTACGCTACTGCAACCATTCTTGCTCCGGATTGGTATAAAGCTTGTCACGCGTGGGCCTGCATGAACTTTGAGACCGTTTTATTTTACAAGCAACAAGATAATGTATCGGAAAGCAGCATAGCTGGTTCTGGTGAGAAAAAGGTGTCTCGCACAGAATTTATCAACACATACACAATACCGGCCATCGAAGGATTTTTCAAATCTATAAGTCTGTCAAATGGAAGTTCTTTGCAAGATACGCTAAGACTTCTAACGTTGTGGTTCGAACATGGGCATCATCCTGCAATTTATGATGCTTTGTTTGAGGGGATACGGCAAATTGATATCAAAATATGGCTGCAAGTAATACCACAGTTGATCGCAAGAATAGATTCTCCAAGGAGTCTGGTCGCCAAATTAGTACATATTTTGCTTATAGATATTGGCAAGTCGCATCCTCAAGCCTTGGTGTACCCGTTGACTGTGGCGACGAAGTCGTCTTTTGTCACGAGGAAGACTGCCGCGAACTACATCTTAAAGACAATGTCCACGCATAGCCAGAGACTTGTTAGTGAAGCAGCTATCATATCGGAAGAACTGATAAAAATCGCCATGCTATGGCACGACCAAGTCTACACGGCTTTGGAAGATGCATCTACGTGAGTTTTTAACATTTTATTTTAAAACTTTATTTGCCTTGATAGATTATTGTACAATAGAAACGGATTTTATAACTCTATTTATATTCTAGGCTCTACTTTAATGAAAAGGACTACAGAGGAATGTTCAGAACTTTGGAGAAAATGCACGCAATGCTTGACCAGCCTCCCGAAACTCTGAAGGAGGTGTCCTTTTTGCAAATGTACGGTCGGGATTTACAGGAAGCGCAGCGATGGTGTGAGATGTATAAGGTGAGATAATGATTTAACATACGTATCATAATTTATTTTTTATATTATTTTTT
>DWNJ01001179.1:0-12610 GCA_018250275.1 Udranomia eurus
CCTTTCCACACCCTTCAAAATCAGAACACAGCGGCAAGAACGCTAATGTTATAAGGCAAAAATAGGTGTGGCGGTGGGGCCTCCGCAGTCGAACCGTAAAAGGTGTTACCACCTTCAAACGTTTCTTTTATATTTTAACTTATAATAGTTGTTGTCTAGCGAAATAAAACGTTTATCGATCTATCTATTTTTTTTATTAAAACCGCGTGGCGGCAACCCTATGTTTTACAAACTATCAGATTACAACGCCACTAGAGGGCCCTCAGCGCTCTCCATCTTTCTAACAAGACAGCGTTGAGCGCCAGTGGTTTCGTGACGCTGGTGGATTGAAAACAACTCGCTTAGTTATAAGATAAAGTGATTATTTACTTTATCACTATTATCATTATATATAACATTCAAGTACCTGACTGACTGACATCGCCGCAGAGCCTAAACCACTATACTTAGAAACTTACAATTTCACTCACGTATTCCTCTAAGGAAGAATTTTTCAAAATTCCACCCCTAAGGGGTTCAAATAGGAGTTGACAGGTTGTATGGAAAAATAATAAAAGTTTCACCAATGTCTTTGAAACTTCGCACAAGTGTTCTTTATTATAAAACATAATAGTAAAACATGTGCTTCAGTTTTTTTGAATATTCAATTTTCAAACACCAAGAATTTAAAAAAATCCTTTCCGTGTACTTAACACACGTACAACTTTCATCGTTTCTGAAAAAAATACGTCATTTATTTTTCGTAGATTACGTGGGCTAGTTCAATATTTAATTTATAAAAATAAATAAACGTAATGTCGAAGAGGGAGATGTACGAATTAACCGACAGAGCTCTGACTTTTCACAACTGCATATTAACGAAGACTGGTGGGGTGGAAGAATTGCCTAGTCTAGTCTGCTGAATATATTCTGGCAACATTTTCCATCCCACGCATTTAGCCCACTTGGTAGTAAGTCACTGCCGCGCACTAACTAACCTCAGACAGGATCGAAGAACTGTCGACAAGAAATGGGTTACCCTTACCACACCCTTCAGACCAGATCGTACCAGCGAGAACAATGCTGTTGTACACGAAGGTGTTCTATCTTAGTCCTTGGGATATACGATTCTTTGTCCTCGATAGGGATGGGTATGGGGATGGGAATTAGATATAAAAAGTTTATAGGCTACATATATATTACATAGATCCTTTGCCCACTTTTATTTAAAAAAAAGGCGCCAAGTGTCAAATCCGCCATGTTTAATAATGTCATCTATTCCCTATTCCCTCAACGCAGATTGACCTTTGCGACTAATCTTTTATGACGTTATTAAAGCTTTGGGGGTTAATGTACTATAACGGGTTAATTCTAAGGGTGTTACTGTAAAATAGATATTCTTTTTATAGTTTTGAAAATAAACTTCAAAGTAAAAAAAATTGAATTTACTTCTTCCCACTATTAAAATATATTTCACCACTACAAATTCTTTCCATCATAAAATCCAAAAGCCATATCGATGGACTCAAGCCAACAGCAAATTGCCAATTATTTGACATGTTGAAAGTTATTACGTTGAGCGGAAATGGCGTCGTTTGGCGATTTCCCGCGTTTTGTCGTCAGCGCGCGCTTCACGTCAATTACCAAGTGATTATCCTACTCGCTGGTAGATGGCGCGCATCGGATTACTGTCCATAGGGACTTGTTACGACTTAGCTTACAATTGTGGACAAAATGATCGTATATTGCAAAACGTGCAATTTAATAATAAACTTTAACATCAGACGTTAAGGTTCCTTTTTCACTGATTCTTTTTTCAAAAAGAACTTTACTTTGTCTCGAGCTGTATTAACATTTTGCAAGTATACAACGTTGTTTTCCCGTAACTAGGCACTGATTACATTTTAATGGGCATTATAGTTTATGGAATATTCGTGAATGAAATAAATATAAACAATAAATATTTGGACATATTTATTCGAAGAAACAGTCGAACAGTCGTAATGAACTGAAAAAGGCTTCTTAATTTATTTTGATTAATTAAGACTGATAGACAAAAAAAAGGCTGGTAGAAAAATTGAGTTAAGTAAACCAAAGCCTAATAGTTCCGTGCTAGTATAGATTTAGACCCCGGGTCGAGTAAGATAAGCAACGTCAGCCGCTAACGTAAGTCGTGTCTGACCTATACGGTACGTTCATGCAAGTTTTGGTATGAAGAAAGTTAAATAGTCGGTCCCGGTTGTTTACAACAGACGAATGTTATTAAATCTCATAAAATCGTATTTCTGGGTTTGAAAACTTAGTTAGCCACTAACCAGTAACCTACACGGACTGAAGCCTTCTATTTGGAGCAGCAGTTCAAGGGTTATGGGAATGTTATGGGAAGAGACTAGCGGTGGAACGTAGGAAAGGGTTGGGATAACATTCGATTTTTAAAAACGAAATAGAACATCTATACATTTCAATTGATGCCATTAATTGCCACAATCGAATGAAATTACCATAATTACCCCAACAATGTTGCCAGTCCATCTCACGTTACCCTCAAACAAATGCAGCGTAAACCAAAAATAATGATGGGATAATTGTCTTCGCTGTAAAAACCCTTGTGATGGAAACTCGACACCGACCCATCGTCTAGTGGGTTGCGAGGGAGCCGGCGAGAATGTATAATAAAAACTATGGTTGATTAACTTCACTGTTTTACTCGCTCGATATGGATATTTTTTATAATTGTAATAATTTTGTGAGATTCACTTTATTTTATTTAGACAAAGTAACAATCTAACAATATAATGGAATCTAATATAAAATAATATGTAAGGTGATTACTTATTTTGTTAAAGCTTGTACGTATATTTTCTAGTTAAGGAAACTTTAAAAAATAAATCTACTCTTTAAATCTCTTTTATGTAGGTGAACGAACACGTTTCTTCATATCGACGCTTGAAAGGCAAAATTGACTAAGCAACATTTTGGACGATATTGAGATATATATACCTATACATATTCGGAATCGAAAAATAATCCCGTGTCGTTTGGTCGCTTCTCTTCTTCTGTCGGTCGATCGCACTCTCGTGTTCCTGTGATGATTTTTGATGTCGCTTGGTAATCAGGTTTTTTACGATTTGGTGTAAGTTTTTGTTACCAAGCGACACAGTTTTTCGTTTTATAATTTTTTTTTTTAATACAGAACTTTTTTCATTACCATTTGACTTAGTGAATTTGACTTGATTGCTTAAAAAGATCTAAGAGCCAAAGTAAATATATATATTCCATATATGTACGCCATTCTCATAGAAAATTATCATTTTCGTTAACAAATTTTACCCTACAAAAGATAAATTTAGTTTGTGACTTAATTATTTTACCCTGCGCTAAAATAAGCATTAACAATTGTTTCACCTGTTCCTCCTGTGAAGTTGCCCATATGTCGCTTAGGAAAGTTATCCTTTCAAGCGTCGATATTATGTTAAGCTCTTCGTTATGTTGCTCAAATATTCAGAGATTCTAGAGTCAAAAATTGCACGCCACTACTAAGTCTTTACCAACGCAACTTTTATAAAGCAACAATATTGCGTTATTAGGAAGAATTAATTGGCTTTACCTAAAATTAATACAAACTACCAGATTTCTTGATCAACCATTCAGATCAACCAAAATTTCTAAACACGACCGATCGTCCGATTAGTTGACAGGGTGGGCACGAATGAGTCGCACTTTAATAAAAAATGGCCTACATAAATACTAATAAAGAGTTACATTAAATATATTTTATGCTTTTCTTCTTCTTTCACACATTAAAATAGTGTTGTTTTGTGGTGGGGCGTGCATTTTTAAACTGCAAGATATATACCGGAAGAAAAATGCCTGCGAAGGGATACTTGCAGCACTCTTTAGAAAATTGGTTACAAACAAATTCTCAAAAATTATTAATTAAATACAATTTTAATAACAATTATACCTATTTGCTTGAATCCAATGTTACGAATTATTCAGTTTTGTGTGGCGCCATCTCTTGTTCAGTAGCAGAAGCATAGAAATAAAATTAGATATACTCGTTTCCAAATATACTATGATGGTTCATTGTGGAATATCGTATCTATCTATAAATATGTTAAAAAGGTAGTCTGTTTGTCTGTTAAATTGCACACTGCGTGTTGACTTCACGAAACAATATCATTTATAATTTATACATCAATCTGTAATTTATGAATTATTATATTTATTTTTATTTGATCCTTAAGCTCTTTATAACCAAGTAGATTTGAATGAAATTTGAGTTTAATTCACTGAAAATTTATTTTATATAGTGTGTCCCAAATGGAAAGATTTTAATATCCCAATGTTGACATGTGAGGATTTAAATAAATGTATATGTCGTTAGGCAATGCACTAAACGAAAAACATTATACTTCACTACCACCTTCAATTGTTATTTAACAGGTAGGAATAAAAAAATAAAAGACCAGGATAAGAGAAATTATATATATTTCAATATATTTCTTCACAACTTTATCTGTACGCACGGCACCGTCTACGTTTTATATCTCGTACAAATTCATTGTTATAAACATCTATCACATGAATAGTCAAACTCACACAAATACAAAAAAACGATTGTCCATAAATAAATAAATATTGCTATATCTTTTATACAAAATAAGCGTAAGAACTACGATGGCTAAGCGAGAACGTCGTTGGGAAGCGTAACTGTTTTTCACACAAGAAAATTGATTAGAGTCTATATAACATAGCATAGAAGATTATATTGATCAGATACAAAATTGATCAAGTTACTAAAACAAGTATATTCACTATACTGATCAAGGAATCAAACACTGTCTAACTGTACATCACACTAACGCCATCTATGGGAGAGTAGACAAGACATAAATTCAAAAATAGGCCGATAGTACTTCAATGAAGACTCAAAACCACATCCCAAGAACGTCCTCACTCACATTAACTAAATACAATAATAATAATAATATTGACTTGAAATAGCAAGAAATGATTTCGTTACTTACATTATCACCGAATGACTCTTCACTAATAATAATATAACACGCAAACAGACATACAAACAACTAACAAACATAGCCGTTTACAAATGTCAACTGAATACAGTATTTATTTTGAGACATACGAAATTGAGTATAACAGCAACACAAATTTAGTAACTGCCGCGCTAAGTATATATGGATGCGCGTAGACAAATATTGCTGCTATGAATGTTTGGTTTTGTTTGAGGAAAGAGCTGACGGATAAGTCAACACTTCCCTCCCGATCTACCATGACCTTACAGAGAGAGCGATGCACACACAACATGTATATGACGTTCATTAAGTGTACTTGCATACCTTGTAATGAACAAAACATTGGATTATTGATTCTTCATACCACATTTTTTTATGTATGTACAAACGTAATATTCATTTCTGTCCGTTCAAATCCAATACAGACGAAGAACAGAATATCCAAACAGAAGAGTTGATGACCAACATTAAAGGTAAACAGGTAAACGTTAGAATAAACATCCCTGAGCTCTCGTATCTCATTAATATTATGTCTCACGCAGCATAACGGCTTAGGTGACATCTCATCCGCAAATAAACTCATCCGCGGATGAATGCCACCCTGTTCAACATGTTTGGTGTCGACTCATCCGCAAGCAGTGGACAGGGTGGATTTTCTTTATTTTTCAGATGGAATGTCGTACAACTCGTCGATAGGATATAAGAACCGAGATTTACGTTTTGATTTAATAGCTGCGTTTCTCTACACTATATCTATAAAGATAAACATGCCTTATAGGTATAATTTATTCGCGATTATGTTACTCACATTTTGATATTGACATTAAAGAGCCGTTACAAGATTAACAAATAAATGTATTAGCAATCAATTTTGTAAAAAAAAAAACAATATAATACTCATTTTACAGATTGTGTGTTTGATGTAACTTAAAAAAACATTTCAGTATTTTTAATGACGATACACGAGTCTCAAATAAATTTATATACAAAACATTATAAAACCAAATTACCATAGCCTCTGAATACGACAAACTCAAAAACTTTGTAAATCGTTACGCATTCGCATCACATTTCGAAATACTAAGATTCTACCTGACTTGGCTTGAAACTCTTAGTCACTTTTCAATTTAGCGCCATGGCGTTAACGTGTAGCGCTATATTTTTATTCCAAGTGGTTTTTTCTACAAAAAAAATAGTCACATTCCTCATTCTCCGATCCGATAAATAATCAGATTCCCTTTGTGAAAAAGTAACCAAAAATTTCAAGCAAGCCTCACTTATATACGCGAAAAGATCTACATATCTCTAACCATCGAGAATTTTTAAAATTCTTACTTTTATGTTAAATTAAATACTCTTTAACGCTTTTTGGACAAAAGCTCGACAGTCGCCCTCTATCGCTTACATCCGTCATCTGTTTACGTATTTTATTTTAGTTTTTATAATTACTCTACAATAAGATGCACACACAGAACATCTATTCTTTTATATACTTTTTTTGACAAAAAAGATAAAAAAATAGTACATAGCTAATTAAAACGACGAAATCAATTTAATAATACGTTTATAATGATGGAGAAAAATATTTGCATAGACAGCTCTACCACTGCAAGTGACTTTATGTAAAAGTGATACATTACTTGAACAGATATTTTGACAGTGATAAAAATATTTGATTTTAATGGCAAGTACCATAGACATATAATTATGGCACACACAGTAGTGATATCTAGTGGCAAATATTAGAGACCTTGTTCAGTCGTCTTCAAGACTTTTATAATTAATTTAAATTTGAGACACACCATTTTGTGATAGTACAATTCATTTTTATTCCTATAAATAAAAAGAAAAATAAATACAAAAGATTCAGACCAATGAAACGACGAAAATTTTCATCGCAAAAACAAATAAAAATGGCAGTATAAATGAACTCTTTCAACAAAATATCAGTCGATTTTTTCATTCCGTCAATAGGAATAAATGAAACGAAATACAAACAAAAGTCTTAAATGAGAATTATCTTGAATGAGTAATATTTATGCCAGTTCTTAACAACATTAAGATACACCTAAATGAGAAGCTTTATTTTTATATAACTGGGAGGTAGCAAAAGAGCATACAGTCCACCTGATGGTAAGTGCTCACTGCCGCCCATGGACATCTGTAACCAACCCAAGACAGGATCGAAGTTCTTTCTTATGTCGAGCACAGATGCGTTGCTACCCCGGAGGACTAAGTTGGAACGCCTCGGTTAAGCATGTCTCCCTGACCACACATTTCAAACCAGAAAACAACAGCAAGAACACTGCTGTTATAAGATAGAAATACCTTTAATTCCGTATGTTGAAACTTCAGATACTATGCCCATCAGTGGGACACAGAGAACACAGAACCACGTATCGCACAGGTGCAAATTAAGCAAGAATTCTACACACATACGTACATATAAATACATACTATATGAATACAACACAAAATAAATACTGTTTCTCCATACAAAAATACACGATCGCTCACAGACAATTATTGGTGTTGCCATACCATTATTTTAATATCCTACTTAAATTTAAATACACTTTTTTATAATACATCAACTTGGCTCTACCTAGTGTAGTATTATTTTTTATCGTATATAGTTAAGACTGGGGCAAATATATTTTATACGTCTAGAAGAGAACTTATAAAATGTAATATTTCCACCGCGTGTTGTGTAATCGAATTAATAACCTCTAAACGGAGATGCCAGTAACGATTAAAAAATCGATTCTGTGACGCGTGTCGATTTGGTGTCCCGAATCGATCATCGCGTATCGTTTTTTTGTAGAGAATCAATCTTGGCATACATCGATAAGGTTCACATTTTATAATATACTAAAAGTTCTATAGACTAGTTCACAAAGCAGTGTCGTGGATTCAAATCGATGAATTTGGCCTCAAAAATGAATTATTTCTAAGAAGCGCTCATTATATTCGTTGTATTTTTAAGCTGACAATAAGCTTTCAATATTCTACACTACTGACTGCGATTCATCATACTTTTCATTATGCTTATTTGTATTAAAAATTCTAGTAATATTCGGTCTTGCCTTATTTTCACCATTGCTTCATTCGAAGAGGACTTTTATCTATTCAACCAGATCACCGAAGACCGAAAATACCAAATCCAGGTCTAGTGTGTGTCTGAAATCCATATATGTATGCTGATTTATAGGTATAAAGATCACCTTTGACGGTCAATCACATTTCTCAATATGCCTCGACTCGCCTATGTTTTCTCACTCATTCTTTACATATAGGCATCTCCATCGATTTAAACCCACGGCCAGAATCACACTTAAGGCAGCACGATTCACATACTAACTCATGTCTCTAAATATGGGACATAACTTTACAACGAAATCACAAGTGTTGGCGGTAAATTCCGCTTCACTAGGAGCTTTTACACTTCGACAGAAAGGGGAATAAAACTGTCTATATCATCTTCTCTATTTCATTTAAGCAAATGATAAATAAGGAAAGATAAAAATTAAACAAAGACATATTGATATCTGAAACTTATTTGTAAAATTATATTCCATTTGCTAACATTTAGAAAAATAAATTAATATAGAAATCGGATTACTTCAACAATCGCGTTACAAAAAAAATTAGTTAACATTTCCGATTGAGATCAGATTTTTTTGTAGAGAAAAAATTATGAGAAAAAAATTGTACTATCCCACCAAATGCAATTTTGAATGTTTCGTTTATCTTATTGTTAGTTAGACAAATTGTCTTTGAGGCGTTTGTGAGTATGTAAAAAATAATATATTATGTTAAACTGTATCGAAAAAAAATGCTCTTTTTCAATGAAAACAATAGTTTTTCCATTTTTTTTTCAATGTGTAATTTGAAATAAAATATTTATATATACAAATATAAATAGATTAATCATATTTTTTGCTCAAAAAACTTATATCAAAAGGCAAGGCAAGTTTTGAATAAGGTGTTAATTTTGAAGTTAGTACCATGAAATTGAGTATTGCTAAGGCTTCAACGCCACGAATTAAAAATAACATTTTAGGCGATCAGACAGAAAAAAATAATCGAAAATCTATGCATTTAGTTTTGAAATACTTTTAGAAAAAATTGCAGGTATAACATTAAGAAACGCGTATAAATGCACAGATACCACGCACAGACAGACACCCCTCAGACATTTTGACTATAGTTAGTTTAAAGTTACTAATACTGATGGTTAATTAATTGTCCAAATGTTAATAATAAGTCTTTTTTATGAGTACGTAGTGTTAACAATCATAGTGGGTTAATAGTTACGAAGATAAAGACTCGTCCAACCAAACCAACTAACAAGGCGGAAGCGGAAAGTTAGTCATAATTCAAATTTATGTCATAACTGCCTTAGTATTAAAAAATATAAGCGAACTTATGACCAAAAAACGCTATTAACCCTTTAAGTCGCATGTAGAAAATACTCTTACGTATATACTACATTTCTTCGTTTAATTTTAATTCCAGACAAAAAATATACAGCCGTACTTCCTTCGCATTGAATTTCCTATTTACTTAATTCTACTGGCACATACACCTACACACCAAAAATATAAGTTCAAAATAATACTCGTCATACGACAATCGTTCCCAAAATCAAGAAAAAAACACTTTTATGGCCTTGCGGCTTAAAGGGTTAAAATACGCGTTAATTTTTGTTAATTGTCTTAACGGATTTTTGGAATACTATTTTTATTAGACATTACATACTATTTATTACGTATAGGATAGTTTTTTTTCAGGTTATATGATATAAAAAAATATTTTTTCACTTTTTTTTCTTTTACCGGATTATAGGCTAATATGGCATATCATTATAGAAAAAAAATGTCTGAATACACATTCATATAGCGCCATTCTGTCTATCGGGTGGATAGAATCGACTGAAAGAGAGAGACGTATTATTTTATATAGACGATTCAAGGTGTTTGAAGAAAAGACAGAAAGGAAAGTAAGTAATTTATATACCCCTTTTTATATTAAAATATGCCATATTATTCACCGAGGATTATATTTTAGTTAAAAAAAATACATCACAAATTCAAGATGGCCGACACTGAACTAAATGTTAATACTATAATGTAATTATTTCTTTTATCACGCCTATATAGTATATGAGTGTCTCGTTCTATCCGATAGGGTTAGACAAGGACACGACTATCAACAAATTACATCTATACATTTAGTAAGACATTCTACTCCACCTAATTATAAGACAAAATATATAACATCTAAATGTTTTCGTCTCTTTTCGTTTACTAGCGTTAGAGTGAGAAAAATATACTTATATTTATGTTTAACAGCTGTCGAGTCGAGATTGTATTTGTACAGTCGAGGAGAAAAGTGCGTCGGTACTTAGTTACCTTATGCATTGTAATAAGGTGTTAAGTTAACAACTTTTGTCGTTGACTGTTATCTGTGATAATATAGTAAGAAATATGCATAAGACATAATTTTATGTCGGTGTATTTTTCCATAATACAATATATCAATCATATTTATAATATTCCTGCACACGTTTTGGGATTTATCTTTTTTGATTTTATTACTGACCATTTTTCATCTGAACATGCTGTATATATCGCTGCCTATAAACGAAAAGATCACACATCAAAATAGTTTATCGCGAGACCACGTTGAAATTTCTTATTTAATTTTTTGTTTGTATTTGCACTCAACATAACCATAGTTGCGCGAGAATGCCGATAGGACGTATGTATACATTTTACTTAACCGAGGCGTTCCAACTTAGTCCTCAGGGGTAGCAACGCATTTGTGGTCGACCTAGGAAAGAACTACGATCCTGTCTTGGTTTGATCGCAGATGTCCATGGCCGGCATGAGTACTTACCATCAGATCGACTGCATGCTCGTTTGCTACCCCCCAGTCATAAAGTAAAGTAACCGCCTTCATTGCTGCCCTAAGGTTGATTGGCAGAGAATGCTTAAAGCATTAAGTACGCCTTTTGTCCATTACATGCATATTTATGTTTCAATAAAGCGTGTATAAATATGAAAATATGAGTGAGTCTGATTTTGCACAATTCTGATTGACCCGTTCGTTTATAAGAAGCGATATGATGTCCTGACAATCTCTAATCAATGGCATCATGTGCAATTAATGTTGAATTTTAATGTTTTTAAAAATTGCAATAATTATTATTTCAAGTTAATAATATATCGAGAGAAAAATATGCATATTTCCAATTATATTTCGTATCGTAATTTTTCGTATTTACGTCTACCTTCGTTATATTAAAGGGCATTTTATCGTCCATTCTCTTATTAGTATTAATTATAGTACCCACCGGCACACTCCGATGTATCCACAAACTGATTTTATTGTGTATTTTTGTTATTTTCTTATGTATTGTTTATTCTATTAGATGCCGTATAATTTTAATATTTTCTTTTGGATTTTTTGGAGAAACATTTTCTATAGTAGTTAGTATATTCCTCTTCATTCGTATTTATTTTTATTGACAATACGATTATGTTCATTTCATAGTAATTAAATCTACCGTTACAATAAAATAAGTGCAAAAAATACCTCTTAGATTTTTGTTTTAGATATTTTGCTAGAAATTCTGTTTAACATAAAAACATAGCGAACAGACACTTCGATAAGTTAAGTGTATGAGAAATTACCCTCTTTTTTCATATTTTGTCTAAGTAAGGTTTCTATGTATTTGCTGAATGCTTAAATAAGATAAGAGACTGGGTTTCCTCCATTTCGATCATAATTTAGGAATTTACGAATATATAATTTTCGAACTGAATTTTATGTTCGTCAAACAACCAAAATACAAAAAAAGAATACGTTCATCATAATACATGTATTTTGTACGTTTCCGGATGTATTTTTTCACATTCTCACGTGTATGTCTGGTTATTTAAAGCGTCTTCGCCAAACAAAATACAAAAAAGAATACGTTTAATTCAAAATGTATTGTTCGTTCTCGAATGTATTTTTCCACATACTCGCGTGTATTCCTCGTTGTTCAAATCGTCCTCTTCAACCAACCATAATACAAACAAGAACGCATTCAATGTAAGTTATATTTTGTACGTTTTCGGATGTATGTTTCGTCATTCTCACGTCTATTTCTCGTTGTTTAAAGCGGCGTCTCCTTCCTCCACTGGAAGGCGTTGGTTTTGACCACGGGGTTGGCAGAACTGGCGCTCGCCGCCAGCGCGACGCCAGTGCGTCTTATGTTCGCAGCTGCGTTATCTGAGTATAGATTGAAAGAATACATCTATATTTACAAAAAAAAAATAACAAGACCAGTGAATATAGACACAAAAATTTAAAAACACGCTGTAAAAGCAACGCGGATTCAAAGAAAAAAATTAAATTTTAAACGAAAACCATTGTATCATAATATAAATACGTGAAGCAAAATCTTTGGTAAGCTTTATACGACAATTACACGGACGGAAGAGTATGAAATTTGGCACAGTCTAAGTTTATACGGAGAAGAAGTTCCGAGAGAGAATATTTTATATAATAATACATTAGAAATATATTAAATTAAAAGAAAC
>DWNJ01001180.1:0-12609 GCA_018250275.1 Udranomia eurus
GTTTCTACTTACTTATAACTACCCTACAAGTATTGATTGTACTTAAATTTTTAAAAATATTTCTTAGGAATAGATCTGTGATAACGAACTTTTTGTGGACTTTTGTGTGCAATTTTATATAATATTATAATCTGTGCAATTTATAAAATATTGTTATACGAAGGACTGACGTTTATCGGCCAAAGAGTAGAGATAGATATGTTTTTGATAGTCGACAATTATTGATATTTTAAAACTGTGTTGAGCTTTGATGGCAAGATGGCGCTGCCATCGCAACAGTTCTGTGTGAGATGGAATTCCTACCATACGAATTTGCAGGTAATTATTTTTCTTATCATATTAGTGCAAATTTGTATACTAACCAAAGACACCTACAACACCTTGTCACAATTATCTGTCAGTGCTAAATGAGAGTCGTGCGCCTAGCCCATGGAGTATAGAAATAAGAAGAATTAGCAGACACTATATGAAGCGCTCTATTCGTTATCCATCTTGCTGTACAGCTCGCCCAGTTCACACACGATTCCCGATGCAAAAACATAATGAATAGACTACGTTCGTCAGAAATTATTATTAACTTTTCATAATAATTATCGACGTACGTCAACATAATTCATTTATATTTTTGCATCGGGCATCGTACATGACCTTGAGCGGACGTACAGCCAGGATGGATAATGAGTAGAGTAGTAAATAGACCCTCGAGTTAAAAACAGACTAAGAGAGTTTCCACATTTGGGACGTGACATAGTATATGTTGGAATTGTTCCATTTTTTTTAATTACGGGTACGAATTGGCATGTTATTGTTAGTCCAAAATTGTATTCAAAATAACATCACATTAATTATTCCACAGACTGATTTTTATTGGATAAAAAATAATCTAAATAGTTTATTCATTTTATAAAGTTAATAATAAGTATAGAAGTATAAATGATTATGATGAACATCGATTCGGCATGCGAAATTGCGTAGAGTCCATAGAATGTGGGAATCATAGACTTGGATTATGATCAAGTAAGTTTATATGGAAAAGCCTGATGAATCATACGTCCCCATGCTGCCCCACTTCCGAGTAACGAAGGTGAAATAGTGAAGGAAAAGCATACCTTTTCCTACACTATGCTACCCCACGAAAAAATTACTCGTAACTTTTCGTACACTAGCGCTATTGTGGCAGGTTCTGAAACTCTTCGTTTCGGCATAAATAACAAGACATTTGTTTATTCAGTATATATGACACTTATGTCTTGTCACTCATATACAAGTAAGATTCCCTCTTAACCCGCTGACTCTCTAATATCTATGTTCCATGGTCTACGAGTCGGGTGACATTGTGACAATACACCACAACATACAGACATACAAAATATGATGAATTTTTTTAACGAAAACCTCCCCTCACAGTCGGTGTTCCCCCGCCTGCTGCTGACGGAGCAGTTCGCGGACGTGACGCTCGCGTGCGAGTCGCGCCAGCTGCGATGCCACAAGCTGGTGCTGAGCGCCTGCTCCGCGTACCTCGAGCGGTTACTGCTGCAGAACCCCTGCAAGCATCCCATCGTCCTCATGCGGGACATGCGGTTAGTTGATTCGTTTTCTGCCGCTATGCCGTCCCTGTCTCTCTCCTTATCTCCGAGTTACATGTATTTTTAATTATGTATAATTAAATATTTTTGATTTTTATCCACTACTTAATTTGTTATTAGTTCTTCATGGCGGATACTATTAGTAATTAATTAATAAGTAATAATAAGATTGATGCTAAAACGAACAGAATGCAAAAAGCATTCTCTGCTAGTGAACTTTGAGGCCAAGTAGAAAGAATCGAAGACCAAGCGATGACCCAAAGCTATTTTGTTCTCGAACAGGTTCAGTGAGATGCAAGCGTTGGTTGACTTCATGTACAAGGGCGAGGTGAACGTCACCCAGGAGGAGCTGCCCAGCCTGCTGAGGTCCGCGGAGGCGCTGCAGATCAGAGGTTTGTGCTCAATTTGCTTCTAGATTTCACTCGCCATGCCCTGTCCGTTTTCCCCCTCCTGTCCTACGCCTACCTACACCCCATTCAAGTCCCCCTCTCGCGAATTCTTTTTCTCGCGAATTGGCGGTGAGCGATGCCCATGGACATCCGTGAACAACCTAAGATTGGATCTCCTGAGTCAACTCCGATATGTTTACCACCTAGAACTACTCGTATATGTAACGCATACTAAAAATATTATTTCCAGGTCTATGTTCGACGGACAACGGTTCTCTCGCGACGGACGTGTCTAAGGAGACCAAGGACTTCACAGTCGCGTCAGAGGCTCTGCTGGCGGCCGCGCAGAGGGAGAACCGAGCTAATGGTGAGGCGATCCTGATGATTATATTGTTTGTTGACCCCATTTGCTCTTCTATGGCTCCATTAGCCTAATTTACCCTTTTGATCCTATTGACATTGATATGGTGTCGCTATGTAGAGTGGCGAGGGTTCCGGGGAACGGAAACCTCCCCCCGCTGCCATCTTAGAATCGAGGAATATTCACATTTTGTATCTGTCATATCATCTATCTCCTAAAGTATAGAGAACATTCGATATATTATGAGTTTAGGGAGAAACTAGTTCAATCTTTAGTATACATTTTTTAATCTTTGAATCCCCTTATATCAATTAAAATTACTATAATCTCATCCAATGCATCTAATCTATTCCAGGTCCCACCCCCCAAACGAAGCCCGCCCCCCCACCGACAAACAACAACACGACAACTACAACAAACACAACAACGACAGCAACAACAAACGGACCCAAGAAGCTCAAGACCGAAGACAGATCCGAGGTGAAGGAGGAGACGGTGGAGGAGGATGGATTGTACTACGGCGAACTGGATAATGATAACATGGATTATAATGAGGTCAGTTAGTATCCATAGTCGACAGTAGATCTTCTTGCTCAAAACTGCACGCTCCTCCAAAGTCTTTAGTCACCCATGCAACTTTCTATAAAGCTTTATTTCAATACTACCTAAACCGGCGCACTTCGTACTGCCTCCCGGTCCCCGTCCCACAACATATTTTTTATGAACCGATTTTTATGAAATAAACGCTAAATGTTTATCAATTCACAGCTTCACAGCTTACAACAAATCTGTGCAAACCGCATTCAAATCGAATCAGCCGTTTCTGAGATTAACATGCATTTGTGCATTGCGCACGGACAAACAGACAAAAATTCTAAAAAACAATGGGTTTTATTATTTAAATAAAGACCCCTAAAATGCCTTTCTCTTAGATACCTTGCATGTACAGACATCAATCACTTACATATATTGATTTATTATATGTAAATAGTACAAATAACGCACCACACAAACTAACGGATTTGTTGATCAACCAGTTCATAAGTAAGTTAAGTTAGAAAGATCTAACTATAACTAAATCTTATTATAACTAAAGCAGCAATAGCCCAATTGATTGTGGATTCTCTCCTCAGTCCCCCATTGCACTATTAACATGAATCTACTTCTAACAAGATACCGAGCCGGAAGGGTTAATAAAGTAACTGGTATTGTGACATGCTAATAATATGAAAATAACTAATTTTTATAACTTTTCAGGATGAGGAACCCGGAAAACCTAGCAGCAGTCTTGCACAACCTTCCGGTAAGTTTTGACTATATTTCTTATTACTAAAAACCCATTATTTCTTCTTTTTTTTTTTCAATATTATACATATATTTTTTTTATTATTTTTCCAAAAATTCCTATCAATGTTTGTTTGCAATGTGACTTCTTTATGTCACTTGCTATGATTTTATTTTGTTTTTCCTTATTTACTCGCAATTTTTTTTTCGAAAATAATTATTTATTCACCGTAAATTGGATATATGCGTCGCGGTTGCGTTGTGATTTAAAAAAAATACCGTCCATAGTGCAAACCAAAGATTAAAGAAGATCATATTGTGAATGGACATTGTATTAGATGAAAAATGAATGTCTGTAAGGTAGGCCATTTTATTGTAATATAATATTGTTCGTAATGTAGACAAATATATAAAATTAGTAGCTCGTAGAATTTTGAACCATGAATGTGTTTCTTGTTTTTTTTTTCGAAAATGGTTTAGCTCACAGCTTTTATTTTTGTTTTTATTTTTCTTTTCATTTTATTTAACAGGCAATCTTACAGACATGTCATTTGTCGTGTTTTTTTTTTCGTTTTTTTTCTGACAAAGACATTCATGGTTCGCTATGTGAGTTTGGAATATATTTTAATAATGATCTATTTTCAGGACATAATTACATCCGAGTCAAACCGGAGAGTGAGCTGTTCTTTCAGACAAAACTCCAGAACCTGGCTAAGGCGAACTCGGAATACATTAGCCGATTGTCCAAGATGAATGCAACGGAAATACAAAAGGAATTCAACAAATACGGCTTGAATACAGACGAATATACACAGAAGAGTGAGAACGACTACTACAAGTCCTGGTTGGAACAGAACGGAGAGCTCGAAGTGTCTCTACTCAAAGCGAATCAAATCAAGAAACGGTTAGACATCAAACCAAGTAAATCGGAAGTGGAACTCATCCCAAAGAGTATGAAGGACTTGTATCCGAAGAAGGAAAATCCACAACCCATCCGGAGACGAGGTCGTCCCCCCATCTTCAAAGACAAGAATGTGGACATAGGGGAGACTGTACTGAAGGCCGATTTGGACCAATTTCTGGAAGGCAAGGAAGTGAGCTCCTCGGGGTTGTCTAGGAAGGATCTGGAGAGAGTCATGATGGGGAAATTCAATCCGAACAGACGGTACTCGAATGAGGCTATGTGGGCAGCTCTTATGGATGTGAAGAAAGGTGGAAGTATATACAGGTTAGTGCTTTAATATTACTTTTATGGCATTAAACATGGACGATAAACGTTCGCTACGCCCATGTACATGAAACCAAACCCAGAAAGAAATGAAGTCCTGTCTGAGATCGACAACAGTTGAACTCATTCTTCAGAAGTTTTGTTGGGGACAGAACTATACCTGACGATTAAATCAGAACTTGTTAAAGTGTCTCTTTACCACAAATTTCAAACCAGAACAGGGCATCCCATAAACAAGCATAAAGAAAACACTGTCACTCATACTGAGAATAGAAATTGAAACACATCCTTAAAATTTCCCGCTACGAATTGAACTCGGACCTATTCGAAGGGCAGTAGAGTAACTGTCTGTCTGTTATGTTTTTGGGTCTAAACCACTTAACCTATTGGAATGAATTTTGATTTGATTTAATGTGAACATAGTTTGGCACTCAGGAAGAACATAGTGTTGTTTTATCCCACAAATCATTCCTTAAGAGGATGGAAAGGGGTGGATGTTTTTATATGAGGATTCGTCCAAGATTTTGTTCTCTACTTCATAATGCGGGCAAAAACTACTTTTCCATAACTACTGGCTATTAATATGAGAGTCATCTAAAACGCATGCAGACTTCTACGATACTAGTAATTCTTAGTGTAGGGTCTGCTCCACAATTATGTATATTGATATTTAATTACAAGTCATTATTTGTATTTCCTACTATAGTGTAATTTTGTGTACAATTTAGCCTACAATATTCTAAATCCATTCCAGGGCGGCCCAAACTCACAAGGTACCGCGCAAATCCCTAAGGAACTGGATGAAGCGGTGCCACATCAAGTCCTCATTCCCGATGCCGCAGCAACTGAAGCAGTTTGTGGAGAACAGCAAGAAACAGAGAGAGTTCAAGTCGTACGACAAAACGGCCGACGACGTTGTGTCGTACGATGCGGAGGACTTCGGGAAGCATTTCCTGACGCTGTCCGGTGGGCACGTCTCCAGTGAGGATGAGGTGCCGAGCGAAGGCCGAGGTGTGGAGGAGGGGTCGCTAGGAACCACTGGGAACCCAGTTGACATGTCTGTCCATGAGTGAGGATGAACGTCGGGTTGGTAGAATTGAAGGAAGAAAAAAAGAAGGAAAAGTTTTGGTGTTATTTCACAGTCAGGGGAAATAGATTTTTAGAGAGGAAATTTTGGTGGCTTTTCAGAGTTAGAAAAAATAGATATTTTAAAATTGAGAATACATAAATTGAAATGATTCGGATTTACTTTTGTAATTGTTTACATTGTCATTGAATTGTCGACTTGGTTTTTAAAGTTAAAAGACTAATCTTTTAATATCTTATTGATTCTTTTTATTTCGGTATGCAGTAATAAAAAAAATCGAAAAATTGTTATAATATGAAACGAAACAAAAAATATGCCTAAAATTTCTCCAGTTATAAATCAATGTTTTTGTAAACGTTTTAAAACTTATAATTTACAAAAAAATCGTAAATTTCGAAGTCGCCTTGATTTTAGCTTTTATAAAAGTAACACATTAGTTAAAATAATTTATTCACAGCCAAAGAAAATAAATTTTGAAACATATATACAGGGATAGAGTTGCCAGTTCGTGAGGGAACCGATTTTGAAAATATAACACGTCGAACCAAAGTTATTCATGATTATAAATATACAATACACGGATATATGTATAAATTCGTAAACTCTACGAACAATCTTAATATATTTTTTAATTAACATATTGTATAAAAAATATTAAAATTAAAAACGTTTTGGATCAATATTTTCTTGAACGAAAAATTAACGTGTCGACTCTAAAGATCAATTAATAAATTAACGAAACAAAATTAATAAGAGACGGAGGACTAAATTACTTAAATAATTCAAAAATTGCTTATGAGACTAAAATAAACGAGCTGAAATACTTATACAAATAGGAATAGTTAATAGAATGGCAACTACACATACTTTGTACCGAGACTGATGTGACCAGTGCCCTCCCACCACTGTTTTTAAGTCATCGCAAATGTCATGTGAAACAATTTTTTGTATATATAATAATTCGATTATTATATTTTTCAATGTACTCAATTATTTCACTTTGTTATGAATTCAATTCGTATTTTTGGTATAATTTTTTGTTGTAATTCTTACTTATTTATTAGTTATCTTTTGACAGATCTCACACTTCTTATTCGCATGATGTCTTCACCTTCGAATGTAATTGCACTTATCTATCGTATTATTATTATATCACTGTCTGTATGCGGTGTATATTACGCTGGTGATCCGTTAAATAAATAAATACGTAATAGTTGTGCAGATAGGCACATTTTTGTAAAAATTAAAATGTTGTTCACATCACAACATCACATCTACTAAGACATGTTCGCTGCGATCCCATCCAGGGACTACCTGCGATGCCGGGGGATGCGATCGAATATAAGCACTAGTGCGTATTATGCGTCTTGGGTATATGACACGCCACTTATATTGCCATTCTATTTACTTCTCCTTTCTAAGCTGTCATCCATTTAATATGTCACTCAATCTATATTATATTCTATTGCGCATTAATCTGTAATTGATTGCTGTACACGGAAGATATTTTTTCTTCCATCTTTAGGGGTCTTTATTAAAGAATAGAACCCAAAAAAGTGATTTTTAGACGTTTTGTCTGTTTGTCGGTTTGTCTGTGTGTTTGTGCACGCAATTCTCAGAAACGGCTGATCCGATTTTAGTGCGGTTTTCACTGATGTATTGTGGTAAGCTTCATTTAACATTTCGTGTGTTTCATAAAAATCGGTTCATAAGTAAAAGAGTTGGGGGACGGGATGGCGGTACGAGGTGCGCCGGGTCAGCTAGTCCATTTACTAAAGTATGAGCTATAAAAATCTTTCCACAGATAATATAAATCTAATGACGACTTTGTTGTTTGAACAGCCAAAGATTTCGCAAAGACGGGAATGGAGTAGATTTAAAAATTTTAATGTATTTATAGATAGTTATATTATTTTACGTGTTTCCTACATAAATGAATGCTGTTGGTTTTTTTCTCTTTCGCGCAATATGATAACCCAAAGATGATAAAATTGTTTATTTTAATTGAAACCCCAATCGTTTGATACTAAAAATAATATTTAGAAATTATTATTTATAAAATATATTTTTATTTATATTTCATTATACCATCGGTAGCAATTTTTATATCAGAATAATATTTTTTTGTAAAATAATTTTGTTAGCAGCAAGAATTATTAATTAAGCATGCTAATGTTACAACGTTGTTTGAATAACGTTACCATTGTGTTGTAATCAAAAGTTGCCAGCAGTTAAAATTCCTACCAATTGGTAGATTTTCGAACCTTTGGGGAATCAATGTTTTATTATACTATTTATTAGATGCTTTTGTTGTATTATTATTGATAGTTATTATTATTATACAATAAATATATGCATAGGTTATTATTAATTATTATTAGTTAAATTATTAATGTAATGAGATGAGAGCGACTATAAATTGGCCTTTTCGAAATCGTGTGCTTGAACGGACTTCGTCCATTGATAAATAAAAGACTTGAATTGAAATTCTAGCGTTAATATTACGTAAGTTCATGATTGCTCGTTGGGACAAGTATTTGGGTTTGATATCTTAAAAACTATACAGTTTTAATACACAATGGACTTCATATAAATAATTTTAATAGCAAACCTAAATTAGAGTAAAATTTGTCAGCCACAGTCAGCCACAGCACTGATGAAGGATTTTTGGAAATTCTAACCCTAACTCCCCATTCACACGAGAGTTTTTTTAACGTACAATAGAAAAACACTTCGAACTAATTTCATTTTGCTAATTTATCTTTGCTATTTTAATATTTTTTTTGCTGATTTATTTAATCATAGAGTGGTTCAACTGTATTAACAAAAATAATAATTTTAAATTAGGTACGGTGTACGTTAAAACGCATTTGACACAAACGAAGCTAAAAATGGTCAATCCAGATATTTGTTTCAACGATTTTCCTATATTGTATTGATATAAAGCCGCTTATTATAGTTATGATAGTTATTTATGTTAATTATAATCGTGTTTGTACTTAATTCGTGTCGATTCCACAGCATCGACGTTTTGTTTTCGGCTACTGCAAGAAGTTTGAAGTTTGCGGCTTGAAGTGGTCTCTTTGGTCGAGTTGATGTGAATCTGAAAGTATCAAGTATTCGTTTCAGTACAGTTTCGTACAGTTAGGATTTAATGTGGCCATCGCCTGTAGTAAATTAGGCAACGTCACTTATTTACTATACGGTGCCGACAAAAAAAGCCTCGCAAATTATGCCCCTTGCAAAGCCTATTTCAGTTATTGATAGACTATGAAAAAGCGAGGAAACATTGACTCTTTCAGTCTGTGGTACACCTGCAGAAAGTATAAAAAAGGGTCTCTTTTTGAAACACAAATCACCAACTTGATCAACGAACCACGAGCCGCCCTACTAAGTCCTATGTTCCTATATGCATTGTTAGATCAGTGGAGTTGTTATGATCCTGTTTTATTTCGTTATTTCGTCTTCGTGAACGTGTCGTTCTGTTTCTACTTAATGCTTTGTGTAGTTAGTCGCGAGGCGTACCGTCGTTTGTTTCTCTTTATTTTACCCCAGGGGCTTTGTCACGCAGTGACTGTCACCCCCATAGAGTGATGAAAAGCTAATTGCATACATTAACATACATTATAATGTGTATCAAGTGTACCGTCCTTTGTCAACTTGTATTGGTTCTGGAGATCAAAGACAACTGTCGCACGGGTGGTCGTCTGATAACGTCAGGCTAACATCAGGTTCACTTGCCTTTAATAATAAAATACAAAGTATTCGGTAGTAGCAGAACGACACATGTTCATAATCCATAAAGTGCCTATTAGTATAGAGTATATACTTAAAATTAATTCTTAAGAGGTTTCTAGCGTAGATATTATTATATTATTAAATTTGTACTTATTGTATTAAAATTGTGTTTGAAATGCCGCCCGAAGTGAAAATATTGATTTTTTATTATATAATAAATACTACTATCTAAATATAAATACTTGTTTAGGTGACAGTTTTTAATTAATCTTTGAATTCCGGTTCTGCGTGATAAATTCTAATTTCAAATAAAAATACCATGTACAACGCAGTGTTGCTATGTCCGATGTTTAAAAAATATTTTAACCAAAAATTATGTTTTTTTTCTTAACTAGGAAAATTATATGTTTTACTACAGACGGCATACAAACGGAATTATCTATAACTATTACATATTATTATATTATCAGTGTTATATTCAGTATTACGTTGGTTTATTTCTGTATCTTAAACTTCAGTACTTAAACAATTAGATGATAAAATCGTCACGTGTGAACTTTGCATATAAAACACAGATACTTATATATATTTAAGGATTTTAAATATATTTCCTCCAATATATATTATTATGTATGGATACATATATTGTTATATTATTTGCTTGCTATATCGAATTTTGATACTGTCGACGCATATTAAAAATTAATTAACATGTGTATTACGGCTGCACTAAGATAGGTTTAATGAATACTTAAAGTGTCATAAATCTATACAAAATGACACTTCCAGGAAGAGAGCTAATGCTCTTCCGGTCGCTGAAGAAATGTCATCAATTATATGAAAATAAAGGATTCGTAAAACATGATGCAACATTATTATTGGTTTAAACTAAAGTGATATAAATTCTTTGCGACGACGTCCCTCATCATAAAATTACCAAAGTCATTCGGGGCTCAGACATTGACGTGCTAATGTCAATTTAGTTATCTATATAACCCAATTCATTTTTATAAAACTACGTAATTATATAAATAAACTACGCGCGATTTTAAGTTTGCCTGGACGCGGGGAATGGCGCCCATAGTACCCTAATGACAGTAAATTTAGCTATTAAAATCCTTAATAACTAAAAAACCATTTTAATATTATGTTTCTTGTATATCTTTTCAGTGTTTTCTAGAACGAGATAAAAATACAAAACTAAAATTTTTATCCATCAAGAAGAGTTACAAACTTGGTTATGAAATACTGACTTCTAAATAATGTCATGTTTAACTATAACATCCATCCAATATGTAAATTGTATTATGTCCGCCCGATGTTGGAAATCATGAATTATATGTATTATTATATTATTATCTGTTCTCTTTACGTCGGTTATTGAAATAAACATATATTATTTAATGTGATAGTGATTTTTATTCAGATGTCTTCCTTAAATTATGTGTTTCTTCATTTAACTACGTGGATGTGTCTAGGGTTCTGCGTTCAATGGGCCGCAGTGATCATTATTTGGCAGGTCACCTGTATGTTTAGCAACCTAAGCAAAGCAAACAAGACATTTGGAACTTGAAAAAGTTAGCGAACTATGTTTACCAATCCATACATTTAAGAGATAACGTCTAACGTGTTAAACATATTTAATTTCCATTCGATGTATGTACTTCATTATATGAAATTCAGGACTTACCTTTGTAGAAAAAAGTCGAAACGATTGGTGCTTAAAAATATCATTGCATTACATAAAACTATTTTTAGCCGGCTCCAACTTCGATCGGAGAAGGAACCGCTCTCGGTCCGGTAAGAAGCAATTATGTTTCTAGTGGCCTGTTTGCGTATGAAGATACATACATCCATCCCAGGCGTGAATATGTTGACAAGTCAAAAGCTTGCCATGTTATAACAAGTTTACATTATTAATTATTCACAAATACGGTGTCACAAATATTAGTAAGCAAAAAAATGCAATACGTTAAGACTTGCTTATTCATTCGCCATATTAAATTTGCAATGTCGATGTACTTTTAGTATACTTTAAACTTTGTTGCATATCGACATGTCAACGTATTCACGCATTGAACCAACTCAACCTTAAAAGATCCAATACACTCGCCGTACGTAACGAACAAACTGAGCGGCTTTTCCTCGCTTTTTACACACGCACTCCCATCACCACCCCCTCCCTGTAGGAAGCCAGGAAAAGAAACGCCTAGCTGTCAAACTGACAGCACCAGTGTTGTCACACCAGTCCGACGCGGGTTCGCCATTTCGATGATGCAAAAAAAAAACTAAACGGGCGTTTCTTCTCCTTGCTTGTTGCAGGTGTGAGGACGTCCACTGAGATTGTGACGCGGCATTTCATTGACCACACGCTCGACCACGGTATACCGTTGAACATACACGCCAGGCCGCGTATCGTTGGCCGGCGGCCGAACTCGATAGTCAATATCGAGACCGACGTGTTCCAAGAGAAGTCTTACAAGCAGTACTCGTCCCAGCATCTCAGGGATGCGCTGATTGCGGTCAAGAAGGGGTACAGTGTGTACGCGGCGTCCAACAAGTATGGAGTCCCAAGGAAGACGCTGAGGAATTGGATGGAGAAATACGATATTAAGAGCCAATTTTCTAAAGGACGCCGCGGCACCAGCTCGGCACAGCTCCTCGACCCGTTAGACTTGATGCAGGAGACCAGGGCGGAGACCTTTGACGCGGCCCTTTGAAAATGAGAGAGTATTCCTGTTAGCATAGCGCCGTTTTTTGAAATTATGTTGCCAGTTAGAATATGTATGTATGAATTATGTCGTAATATCATTTTAAATTTTATGTCTCGTGGGTTATTGTTCAAATCATTAATTTACATGAGAGCCAGAATAAAAATCAAACTTAATTGGTCCTGGAAATTAAATTAAGTAGATATTTAATGGTAATTTGTAATC
>DWNJ01001181.1:0-12609 GCA_018250275.1 Udranomia eurus
CCTTGAAGTTTGTTGAGATGAATTATTATATTTTTTGTAATACTTTCAATAATACGATATCTTCTCTCTAAACTCATTTTTTATTTATTTCTTTTCTATACAGTGACAAGTCATAGACAAAAAAACCTCACGGACTATATACCTATGCAATATTAAATATAATATAATATTATACTTGATAAATAAACACTGTTGGAAATATCCCTTTGAATTAAATAGTATCTATTTTCCGTAATATAACTAGTCTTTATGGTAAAGACAACATGCTTATTTTAAAAACTGTTTTGAAAAGTAATATATTTAAGGAGTAACATAATAATCTAAGTTAGTATTATAGCTTAATATTAAGCACTACAATAAACCATTGCATTCATATCTAACTACACGGCGACGACGCGGCTGGATTGGTACGACGATAGGATTTAAATATTTAATGCACCGTTTATGGTATTCAGTTAATAATACCCCATTTGCTTAGTAAAAAATGTTTGTCGCATTGGCCTCGCTTATATTCAGCACGCAAAAGTCAAAGCTAAATTATTATTTTGCAGGAAAACGAATGTGCAACTTGTTCGTTATAATTTTCAACCGAATTGAAAAATCGAATGAGATTTATTCGGATATTTGAATCTCAATATTTAGATGCCTAGTTCGTCGTCGTTTTTATTATGAAGAGAATGAATTTAAAAACAGTTTTTAAAATTTTACCAATCGTTCTAAAGATTCTGCTTACATTTTCGTAAAACAAATTAACGTTTAATTTTACTTGTCACAAAGGCGATGCGCAAATCGACGTCGTTGGAAATGTTTTGCTATATTTTTCTTTCTTTCAGGCCGCTTGGGATTGGTTGATCCTTATATTGGTCATCTATACTGCAATATTCACACCGTACGTGGCCGCCTTCCAATTGAATGAGCCCGACTTTGATAAGCGTTCGCGTGGTTTCGGCCAAGACCCTATTGTTGTCATCGATATGATTGGTAAACAGACCCTTCTTTATTTATCTTAATACAAGGTATTTTTTATTATGCTTTATTTTTGTGAGCGTCATAGTTTAAACGGCGTAACTCATCTTATCCGAGCCTCAGTCGCGGTCCCGGCGACAAACTCTTGAAGGAAATAAAAGTGAGTTGAGCCGTTTACTATTAAGCAATTGAATGACTCGCCTAATTCAAAATACTTTTTTCCAGTGGACGTCACATTCATAATAGACATCTTGATAAATTTCCGCACAACATATGTGAACGCAGCGGACGAAGTGGAGTCCGACCCTGCCAAGATCGCCATGCATTACTTGCGCGGATGGTTCGTCATTGACCTGGTCGCCGCCATACCATTCGATCTACTTCTCTTCGGCACCGATACCGACGAAGTGAGCTGCTTTTACCTCGCATCTAACCCACCTCACGATTCCATTCCACACGAGACACAAACACTAGATTTAGACTGTGAAAATTTATGCCTGACTTTTTAGAAATGATTAGACACCAGGCGATCAGTTGTCCGAAATGAAAAGAATGTGAAATATCTACGGTTACAGTACTAGACCACTGACTATACTCACCAGTACATACCTCGTAGTACATAAACATGATCGTGACACTATGTTTTAGATTGATGAATGTTTATTTTAATGCATATTCGAGTGGCAAAGAACGACTCACTCCGTTCAGAGTTTGGAGAACGATAAAATAGGTCGGTATAGAGGCGAACTAGGTCAAGTTACATTTTCACTAGGGCCACTTTAAGAAGAAGAAATATGAATGCGTACAACTATCTCTAAAGCGTTATGTTTTATCCCTGCCGTTTACTGAACCCGTCTCTCGTAAAATTACGTACTTTCGGACAAATGAAGCTCTGGATAATAGCCATTCACGTACAGTAGTGGAATGCAGTTGTCGCAACTGTCACTATTTTTAAACATGTTATTACACAACTTAAATAATTCAATAAACGAATAACTCTAAATGCCGATCACAACAACGCCCCCACCATAGATATAAATCCAATTGGCTAATTATATTTCTTTAAAATGTAACCCAACAGTCACTAGTCACATGTCAGTATTATTTCTGTATATCGGTATTCATTTCACATTGTTTTTATTTTACATAAATAAAAATATGAGGTCGTATGTAAAGAATAGCTTCTATAAAATACAATTGTCCTCAGACAACTCATTTATTTATTTTGTTTTAAAGTCTAAACGGTATGAAGAGAGCCCAAGGTGGGTGCGTATTGAATTTGTAATACCATTTCTTGTTACAGCAGGGGCTGGAAAGTGATGAGGTATACCATCTTTGTGAACTATTTTTATGTTGCTGCCACTCTATTATATATTTTTAGTTGACATAATTTATAAATTGTTTTCCACTAGCCGTAAATCCACCATCTAAGCGAATGCGTGAATGGAAGATAAGGACGCTTCCCATGAGCAATGACCTAATTTTTAAATTCTACACATTACCAGACATTAAAATTGCTCACCTGCTAAATTCACTAGCTTGCCCACTAAATTACTAACAAAGATATGATTCGAATGTCAAATGTGGAGACCGTTTAGATTCCAAATGTATAGTTTGTACAATACGTACACAGTAGTACATTAGTTTCGGAGGCATACAAATAATGAAAAACGGATTCATTGAAGTCTACCTAGATTAATATGATCCAATTAAGCTTTAGAGGATTTGTGGTATATGAAGTGGTGACGATTGTAACATCGTAATGGCAATATCGGTGATTGCCGACGCATCTGCTAATTTTTGTTAAAGCATGGTATTTCATATTTGTGCCGCATTAAAAAAAGTAATATGGTACTTAGTATTAAAAACTCTGAAGTTTATCAACCGCTCGGTATTTGAGTAAGCATTATGTATAAAATATGAAGTTGTTATGGTACCTTACGCATAAGTAGATGTGAGAGACATGATCATGAGCTTTTTCCATAGTTACAAGTGCAAGCAGCAAACGCACAGAGCTTGGTAGCCGATACGCTCACACTTCCCAGACGAAATTTTTGTACAAATCAAATAATCGCCTTTTCACAACATGACTAAGCACAAAGTATATTCAGAACATTAATAGCATACTTATAGCACCCACCTTACATCAAAAATATTATACATGAAAATTTAATCCTGTTCTTTTACTGAGTTGTTTAATTTAACAATATTCGGTAATATATCAAGGTCTAAAATCCTGTTTTCATTATAACTTAATTGTTTGTGTATCAATTTTTTCTATTGCCAGAAACTATTGGCAAGTTATGAGTAATATGATATTTTGTATTATTTATGTTTGAAATAAAATTTATTTTTGTAACAATTATTTACTCATCTTATTTTTCATGTTCTTTCCGCCTTTTTTTCAATCCAGTAAATGCCACATGCTTTGATTTTTGATGATCATAACCTTAAGTTACTTTTTGAAATTACAACGACATCCATATTTAACAATATTATTTAAAATGTATTTATGTGTTTACGCGTTAAATATGAATTCTAACTTAATAGTAAAAAAAAATTAAATATTACAATCTAATTTATTTATAAAACAATAGAGATAAAGAAACGCAGCAAGAACATAATGAGTATTACTATTAATAAATGCATTATTAGCAATTAGCATATTAAGATGGTGATAAATCGTAAATGACATCCGTGTACCTGTTTAGCACTAGAAACGCGAGCGGATGTCGAAGAATTCCAAACAAGTATTTCACAGTAACAGTTTGAATAGTTAAGGAAACTTATAACGCAAAGCGACAATCACAGGTACCGCCATATCGATCTGTAAGCCCCGTAGCCACGCTGTAACGAGGCTAGCATAGAGCCGACCCAGTTATACCTGTAATAACAATTAAACATTTACCGTATGTTCGTGTAACTTGGACACTTGTAGCTACACTTTGTTCCAAATCCAATTTAGATTGATCGCTTTTGTACAGAGTGAGTCCTTTATGAACCAATCAAGGGTGAATGGCACCAATCATCTTCATGCACCAATACCGACACCACACTCATGGGTTTAAACGGATGACGTTTTAAACGTACCATATAAATGTAGTTTAATGTACCATTCGAAGTGTGCTCCCCATAATAGCATTCGTTTCCAAAGTAATTCGTAATTACAACATTTAACCGTAATGCATACGTAGTTACTCGTAACCCGGTTTAGAGAGAGCAACTATTTACCTTTCACTTCGAGTACGAATTAAAAACTTTAGAATTTAATATAAATTTACCTGCACCGCAACCTATAATGATGCCAGCTAATTTTATAGTTTTAATACAATTGCTTGTAATTTTGCAAACTATCTCAGTTTGGCTGAGCTCGGGAGATGTTCTCATAGTACAATCATAGAAAACTTTTTGCTTGGTTGAAGTGACTACCGCTGCGAAGCCTCATTGATGCTACTTAGTGATACGCGAACGTTCATATAAAGCTTGAGTTCGTTTTGCGGCTAAATAACAGTTGGTGATTATGCGGCTTTTTTAAGCTATTCTGAATGTTTACAGACGACCACCCTCATCGGTTTGTTGAAGACGGCACGCTTGTTGCGCCTCGTGCGTGTCGCACGCAAAATTGACAGATACTCCGAGTACGGAACTGCCGTCCTTCTTCTACTTATGGCTACATTCGTACTTATTGCGCACTGGCTCGCTTGCATATGGTAAGGAGGCTCCCAATAAAAAACTTTTCACACTTTTGGGCAGGCCATCTTGCAGTTAAATAGTAAATAACAAACTTTGTGTAAACGCCATCCTTAAGTTAACTTAAATTATCGTTTATAACGTGGATAATACTTATGAGTCGCACTATATACCCCAACTCAAATTTATTTGAAAGGTAAGTTATTTCTATAGACTATTCAACGATGTAGCTGCGAAGTTCGACCATCCATGTTATACGTGGAAAATACGAGTATGGTATTATTTTCTTTACTTGGGGGCCTTAAAAATAGATTTTTAAATACGTCTCTTAATAATTTTTAATTAGAAGATTTGATATTTTAAAATCGTATGAAAATAGTTTTTACTGATCAGTATGAATTTATTTAGGTATGCGATCGGCAGCTGGGAAAGGCCACAACTACATGCACCTATCGGTTGGTTAGACGCGCTTGCTAATGATGTTCAAGCATCCTACGACAATTCCACAGGCCCCTCGATGCGGTGAGTATGGTTTGTCACTAATTGGTCAGAAACAGAGGAAACATTTTAACATTAACAGGTTTATACAGTTCGTCGTAACCTTCATACCTAAGACTCCTAATATTAAACTGTCTGATTTTTTTAAAGAAACATACATGTCCAATGAGGAATTCGTTCAGAGTTAAGTAGTCAGCCTTATTTTAAAATGCTCGTTGTCGCTTAAATCCACGTTTGAAATTAGAATACAGAACTAACTGTCGTTAAAAGCAATATCTCACAATAGCGAGTTATAATGTGTTCATCTCCATTTGGCCTAAACGTTTCTGATGAGGAGATTACTCCATTTACTACAAACACTGCGGAGTCCGCACTGTGCTGTAACTGGTCGTTTTGAATTTTAGATCTCGTTATATCACCGCGCTTTACTTCACTTGCACTTCCCTAACGAGCGTCGGCTTCGGAAACGTAGCGCCCAATACCGACGTGGAAAAAGGTTTCACGATATTCGTTATGCTTGTCGGATGTGAGTACTCTGCATTAATGTTATTACTTTGTGTAAGGACGGTTTAACGTAGGCACAGCCCACGCCTACGTTATGTATTTTTTAAAGTAGAAATTTGTGTGAGGGAATAAATAATTAAAGAGCGTAAACTGTAATAGAGGAGGAAAATAAACGTAGGTAAACCATATTTAGAGCGTTTAGACCTTTTAACTACTTATATTAAACTGTATATTAAAATTGTAACTTAGGTAAGCGCGTAGTATACATTTTTGTATCATACCTACCTATGAGAGAGTTCATACTATGTATATTAAAATTAGTTTGTGAAATGAACTCACATATTGTAAATAATAAATGGTTTTTATACATCTCTGTGCTCGAGGTGGATAATTTGGTTATCTTAAGTTTTTTTTTCTCTAAAAGGGGAGCACAAACGAGAATGTTACAAACGCGCTCCAAAACCTGAAATTGGTTTGGTATACTCACTGCTGAATTGAGTTACAAAAATAAATAAATAAAATCGCAGGTAGATAATAGTAATACATGTGTTTGATAACATTAGACCCGGGCTTTGATCTTCAGCTGGAGGAATAGCACCACATTAGTTCAGAAAACTACGCGAGGACGACTAACGACTATTCTCTCCACGACATTGTTTAACTGTGGTGTACCGGGAATTTCTTGATTCAGTGCTGTTATTTTATTTAATATAATACTTTCCAGCCCTCATGTATGCCAGTATATTTGGAAACGTATCAGCAATAATACAAAGACTGTATTCTGGGACGGCGCGTTACCACACACAGATCCTTAGAGTGCGCGAATTCATCCGATTCCATCAGGTAATAATCGCAAGATTTTTGACTACTGCTCTGTATTTTTGAAGTTATATTTTTTTTGGCGCGTTAGGGAAAAAATATATGAGTATATTTTTTCGCACACCGTCACGAAAAAGTCACACCATAAAATTGGCTTAGTCGTCTTGGTGTACATGCACGCAACTAGATGGCGTTATAGCAAATTAAGGTGTTGCTTTTTGAATGTGGATTTTGAAAAAAATAACAAATGTTTATAAAATATTTAGAGTAATAATACTTTTAATCAAGACCCATTACAACTCGTAACTTTCTATATAATTCAGTTTAAATTATCTCTTTTACATTTTTTTTTATTAACTTCTTTAAAATATATTCTGTAATTTACTTTTTTTAAAGAGCATTTCAATACATAGGTACCAGTATTTTTGTATAACCAGCTATGCTCAAGGTTTTGTGTTAGGAGGTTCACGTTAATAGTGCAATGGGGGAGTGAGGAGCGAACCCACGACCTTAGATCCATGATCGTAACTAGCCTAATGGGGCGGCCCATTGGGGTATTGTCGCTTATTATGTGGTTAATAACGTAACCTATATTTTACAAGGTACAATTGTGTACGTCTGATTATTAATTTGCAACATGAAATATTCAAATGTACTGTACAAATCTAGATGTACACGGGACGTTAAATAGGCTTTGGCATTGAGCCGTCGATATTAAGGAATAAGTAATGCTCCTTTCAGCAGTCGGCTGTGGAATATGCTTTACATAGTTACGATCATTTTCATGAAATAGAAATATCTATAAGCGAAAAGGATGTACTTACCAAATTTCTTTAAAAAGTTAAGCGCGTAATTTAGGCAGACTTTAAATACATACATACGAGTACATACGGTACCTACAAATAGTAAGAAATAAAACAGTCCACACTTTTAGCCAAGATAAATATACCTATTTAAAACCTTACGTTGTGGTCAAATAATTTTAGATTCCATGGAAGTACTTATAATAATAAAAATACATTTAAAATCTGTGATTCTTAACAGATAACGAATCCGTTACGTCAACGATTAGAAGAATATTTCCAACACGCGTGGAGCTACACCAACGGCATAGATACTTCGAGTGTGCTAAAAGGGTTCCCCGAGTGCCTTCAAGCGGACATCTGTCTCCATCTTAACCGTAACTTGCTGGCGAATTGCAGTGCCTTCGAGGGTGCCAGTCCAGGATGTTTAAGGTATACTCTTCTATAATAGTCATCCAGTAATAGGTGGCGAAAATATCAGCGAACATGCAGTCCACCTGATGGTAAGTGGTTACTGCCGCACATGGACATCTTATTTATTTAAAGGCTTATGTAGAACTTATCCTCGTTATTATGCCAAACTTAAGTATGATACGTTTACTACTACAAACACTAATAAAAATGTTCATTATCATTACTGCGTACCCAGCAAATATATTTAAAATCTATTGTACAATCACGATCTGTGAAACTATACCGTCAGTACGCTAAATACTCATTAGATTATTTATATATTAAATTATGGTAAAACAAACAAAACAATTTGGTCGGAGGCAGAATATTATAAGTATAAATGCAAAACTTAACAACGCTTTATTTATTATTCATGAAACATTGTTTTCAATTTTAAGTAAGTAGGTATGCGAAATTTTAAACATGTTTGTAGGCTGAGAGCTATTGCAAAATAATATTTTAAAGGACTTCTTTAAAAATGTATTTATTAGGTACTAAAAGTACAATATAGTTTTCATCTTGATAATATAATTTAATTTTTATTTATTTCAGAGCTCTTTCCTTGAGGTTTAAAACAACACATGCACCTCCCGGAGAAACTCTTGTACACCGAGGCGACGTGCTCACTTCTCTCTTCTTTATATCTCGAGGCTCTATCGAAATTCTTAAGGATGACGTAGTGATGGCTATTCTGGGTACGAATTACTACTTATGTTTTATTCTACATAGGATAATATAAACGATCACATTGGTTATGTTGTTAAGGAGGTAAACCCCGAATAATACATAATAAATAAAAATAAAACAAATGATATGTTGCATTCAAGATATTGGAAGATATTATTCAGAACTTTTTTAAATTATCTAAATGGAAAACAGACTTCTTGTGACGTCTCAAAACTTAAGTGACTTCTCTTAGATCATATAACCTATAAACAATAATGCCTTACTATTTTTAATTACTAAAATGCATCGGACAACCATTCATACTTTTTAACACTAATATCGCTTACGGCGGTTAGAGTATTGCTTACGGCGTTCTCCGATTGGCACTTTTAATTAATCCTTTACTTTTCTCGTGTGGAAAACCTTCCTTAAGGTACTCGGTACCATTTTTGTCTATTTGTGATTATAAAATAGAATTAGTATATAAAATTGTATTCTAACAATGAAAGTTTTAAGGGGTTTATACTAAGAAAACAGAAACAACGAATAGACGCGCAACAATAACACGTTCTCTATCGGTACCGTATAAGAACGGGCGAGTGCGGGGTCTGCGCAGGGAATCGGTGACAGGGTCGCCTGTCAGGTGTCTAGTTAGGTCGCACGAGTTGTAGATTGATAATGCTACATTACGATGCCGGCAGGCAAGGACGACATCTTCGGCGAAAACCCCTGCATGTACCCGACCGTGGGTCGCAGCAACTGCCGCGTGCGCGCGCTCACCTACTGCGACTTGCATCGCGTGCACCGAGACGACCTGCTCGACGTGTTGGACTTCTACCCAGAGTTCAGGGGCTCGTTCGTCAACAATTTAGAGATCTCATACAACATGCGGGACGTGAGTACCATCCTTATGTGTTTATAGCATGTCGGAATGTGTCGTTTCGTTGATCATGGCGGACGAAGTAACTATTTCGATCCAATTACGAGTATGTGAACTCTCGATCAGTTCACTTAATTAAAACAAAACAAAGCTTACAGACAAGTTAGTAAAGTATCTGCATTCACTTTAATACCGCGGTGAAATCGAATCAAAATTAGTTATACATTTTTTTTGCATTGTCGTTTCTCGCGTAAATTCCACAGACTCACATTTTGTACAATGCTGCCAACCTCAACTGCACACAAGTTTGTGAATTTGAACGTAACCCATTTAATGTAGAAGTAGGTAGGTGTATTTAGGATTAACACCGCCCCATTTTTTAACATGTCAGTACATACTAGTAATGTTGTTAACCACTCCATCTAAGCTCAGAGGATTGGGTTACGAGTTACATAAATAATGCAATTGACCCACATTCTCTCGATCATGAGCCTGACAATATCCATTCGACAATTGCTGTTTAAACAAATAGCTTCAAATGTCTAATTCCCGTTCAGGAGGAACTGGGCGGTATCGAGCCGCGGCGTCGCATGCGCTACGAGAACCCGTGCGACGCGCGGCTGCTGCGCGAGGCGTACGCGCGCACCACCCGCCGCCCGCACACCGAAACGTTTGCAGACAAGGTGGTGCGTGCTGTCTGCTTCGGTTTTATCTGCACCCGTTGCTGTTCGCACTGTGTATTATTCTGCCGAAGTTTGTGACCGCTTATTGACGCATTTAAGTAAAGTTTAATGAGGAATTGGAATAGCGATAGGAAGGCCTCGTCTGTAAATGTATACATATGGTCGAGATGGATGAGTTTATACTGTCTATGATGTTTTATTGTTTAATATTAGGAGGATAATTGTATTAAACATGTGTGCAATAGCAAAATATAGCGTATATCACATATGTTTTAACAGTAGAGAAGAAAATGTTTGTAGTTTTACTGCCGTGCCGTGCCGAGGCAATTTAATATCTGCTGTAATACTTACATTTGCCTGACGTTTAAGAAATCAGTAAATGTGTTCATATTTAAAATATTCCTCGTTAAATATTTTTCATTTCAACTTCTTTTCAAAAGCGGTCATAAAGTTTGGCATAAATTAGTTAAATTTGATAAAGGTAATCGTAAGTAGTATATGAACTTAACCATAGAGTTTTGATACTAATCTTTTATACATAAGTTCCTAGATTTAGATTAGATAGATGTAGGTAGAACTTTCTTATTTTATTTTTAAATACGCATTATCTACATTTGATACCTATAACATGATTTGTATTCATTATATACAATATTCATGCAACATCATATTAGGAACATTAGTCTAATACTTAATAAGCTAGTTTCCTTTAATTTTACTCAATAGAATTTGTTATCAGTCTTTTTCGTAGTTGTAGAGTTAGTTTAAGGCTTAGTTTTCATAAACTTGTAGCAAATAGTGGAATGAATTATAAGGAAGAACTAACCTCACAAAGTTATGTCTAATATGTGGTACTTCTGAGATAAAAAGAAATAGTATTAATAGAAGTTATTCTCTGTTCAAATTTCCATGATTGAGTGAGAGTAAAACATTCATACTTTAACATCTAATAATACTAGCGAGTAAAGTAGCCCTCCGCCGTTAACCTCATTGTGTGTTCCGGTAAGAGAAGTGTGAATACAGCATGGGTACAAACCCAAGAATTACCCATTTCAGTCCTCTATACTTCCATACTTCAAAATGTCAGTCCTATTTAAGATCAGCATAATATTCATTCAAATTCAATACAAAAAGACTGCAATTGTACAAAATGATAACAATGATCTCTCTCGTTTACTACTTCACTTGCGCAAACACCATTAACATATGACCGCCCGGTACCAGGATTCTCAATGCAGCGACGAAGACACCGAGTCGCCGGCCAGTCGGGGGATCCTCGAGTTCTCAGCAGACAAAGCAGGCCAGGACATAACGCCCCTCAACTTTAATTTTAGCAAACAACGGTCCACTACCCTCAACTCGATAACCGGTGAGCACACACTCATAGCGACGGAATGTATTATATGTATAATCATTTTAAGTACCTCTCATTAATCCGACCAAACATAACAAATGCCCGCTCAAACTAGTAGTTTTAGCAACCGATGTAAACATTATCCCTTTCCTGACCTTTCTATATATTGGATGGATATTTAGCAATTAACGGGCAATATGTCGTGTTCGGTACTAACATACCTACTTAAATAAACCTAATTAACATAGAGTAGATGCACATAGAAAAGGAATAGAGCGATGTGCAATTCCCTTTTTATAATATCCTTTACGCATACATTCTTCTTTATTATTTAAGTATTAAACCTTGAAATTTGAGTCTACTTGTTTCAGGGTAGATAGTGTTGTTGACAAATGAATTTTATATATAACCGTATAACCAATTCGAGGAATAAAGTAAGATTAATCGGTACCGTTTTTAATGTTATATATGTAAATCTCATTTAAGTATTTTGATTTTTTAATTATAAGTAACCTACGTAACTTTAATTCGACGAGTTGTTGTTGTTTACTTTGTAATAAGTTTAATTAATTATTAATTTAATTTGAGGCAGCATGAATTACGCTTTTTTCCCATTTTATTATTATTTTTCCTATACGATTGGTAATGTGCGTCGGAGACGGGCGTGGTGGCGGAGGGGTATGTTGAAGCGATAAGCTCTGCACCAGACAATAATAAGCAATAAAATAAAATTGTGACTGAAGCAGTATATTGGATATGGTAATAATATTCAATAAACATTGTCGGTGCAATCCCGGGCTTCCGCTGCGTTTCCGCTGCGTTTCCGCCGCGTTTCCGCCGCCCCGCTCTGAGCGCGGCCCTTGTGTGCAGGCATGCTAGCGCAACTTAAACGGAGCTTCCCAGACCTCTACCACCATAAAACGCACCAGCCGCTGCACAACAAATACTGTAAGTATGCATATACAATTCCTAGAGCATGTCCGATGCATAAAATCGATTGAAATTCTTGAATGAGTAGATTTTAAAAAGATCCTTAGACACCCGTTCCAACATGAATGCAAATGACAGAAACAAGCCTGAACACAAAGGGACTCACCCAAATTTTTAGAAGTTACAAGAAAAAATATTTGTTTACGTTGACGTCTATATTTTATAACTTATTATTTGTTCAATGTTGATATTAAAATATTACAGCATCAACTATAATTTTATTATGCTTTCCGATGGTCAACAGATGTGATAATAGATGTTGGTGTGTTAATTAAAGTTCAGTTAATCATCCATTTGCTTATA
>DWNJ01001182.1:0-12606 GCA_018250275.1 Udranomia eurus
TAAGACCGACACACTACCCATTGGGCTATTGCCGCTTCAGATCTTTATATATATATACGGTATACGGTCTGTTTGATTATTAAACATCCAACAAATATACATTTGTGACTGATAGTTAGATTACCATCGCTACACCTTTTTATCTCATAGCAACAATATTGTTTCAATGCAACAGTTCTAGTGCACAGTAAACAGTAGAAGGAAATCACTTATATTTAACCAAACTATAAAACACGCTTTATTTTATGTTACTAACGTGAAATAAAAAAATACTAATAAAAATCTATACGACTATAGAGCTAAATTTATAAAAAATATTCTCTATTTCCTTTGGTCATCGCATCAGGCGTGAACGGATGGAACAATTCGGCTAATTCGTTTTTTGTTGCGTTAATTATTAGGAGAGGGTTCTTAAGAAGAAGTTCTGAAAGAAAAATATTATACGAATACTTATTATGTTGTAAACCGTAATAGACACACAGGTGAAGCTACTAGAAGCGTAATACAAAGGGTTCCGAAGATGCAACTCAATCGAGAATAGTTACAGCAACATATCGATTTCTATTAATTTCAATACCTTATTTCTTTGAAGCACGTTAAGGGCCGATACTCACTCTGTCACGTCCTGTACTGTTTACTATTCAAATTGGCTAATTATCTTTGTTTATAGCACGCGACAGGTATAATATTCAACAATAAATTCAGTACACGGTACGCCGCGTCTGGTAACTGGCAAGGTGCAGTAATGTTTAAAACAACTGCAATTTCACTTTAATGCACTAGTAGCGATATTTAAAAATACTATCTTTGATGTCGATTCGGTCGTTTTTGTTTATAACATGGAGGCAGCGAGCGAGCCCAATCCATATGATACTAAGTGGTTAAAGGATTGAAGTTCCTCACAACACCCTTCTAAGAATATTTTTTACGGTTTTTTCCGAACCCTTGCAGAGAAGTAGTATCTAAAGTATCCTACACAGGTTTCACTCTGCCAAACTGTGTAAATTAAATTTATAATATATGTAAATCAGCTCCCTTTTATTCTTGGCATAGAAAACTTGATTGAGACATTTCTTACTTATATATAGTACTGTATATATCCAAAATTTGCTATAACAAAATTCGCATTTTACCGAGTATCTAAAACACTCGCATTTGAGTCTCTTCACATTTACTGCAGGCTCCTGTTATACCCAAAAACAACCATTTCCAGGGCCATCGATTCCCAAAACAGGAATAACTTCTATTTAAAAAAACCCATTTTTATATAGCGCTTTCCTGTTTATAACATTAAATCTGTAAAGTCACATTAAATCACCATTTAATCTTTCAAATTGACACTCAGTTATCCAGAGACCACCAACACAACGTGACATACGTAATCCAATCAAACGCCATTCGGACAATCCCCAAGGCCACTACGTCACAGGCTCCCGGGCCACTGACCCGCGGTCCCGTTACTCCCGGGCTATCCCGTCAAAAAAGAGGGTGCGTTGACCGCCGCAAGATGCGTCCCCGCAGGATTCGAATCCGTATTGTTTGGATAGCACTGTTTTTTATTCCTTTTTGTAAGGCCGCTATGGTAATACAATGAGATAAGCTTGTGAATAAGACAGTTTTGTTTTTCGTTACAAGCAACCTTTTGATGTGCCCGCGAGGTAATTGGCGAAGTTGTTAAATAACTGTATTTTATGTAAATGATAATGGATTACAAACAAACGACTGATTACACAGACATTGTAGAGAGTCCATAAATGGCTACCTGGGCGTTAACAAGTTAAGTTAGCTTAGTTAATTTTTAGTTATTTTAATAATTATGATAGGGCCTTGTGATGAGTGAAGTAGTATACATTAGTTTTAACAATATATATATCAATCAAAATATTTTGTTGTTTTGTAATTGTTTATTAAATAAGTTTAGTTCACTGATTACTGTACTATAATATAATATTATCATCCGTAACATTTCTATGATATGATCATAGCATTACATCCATCGCTCTTAAGGCGGGAATTTGTAAAAAATATTTTCCATGAACAAATACTTCGAAGTGGATCCTTATTGTGTTCCGTTATTAAATCGGTTGTTTTTTTTCAATCTCAATGTAAAATGAATCTTAGATTTAAATTACGCCACTGTCTGAACGAGCTATTTGTATGTATATTCAATACGATAACAAAACTGAACTTACATAATTTTCTTAAGACAAAGCCTTTTTGGAAGTATTATTTAAAGCGCTACCCTTCTATAACAATTGTTCGTACAACGATATTGGTATCAATTGTAATGCAAATGCATTTCTTTACAAGGCCGGCCAACATGGAAATAAAGCTGTAAGCTCGCATTTGCATAGAACGTGCATGGCTTAGGGTTACCAGCCACTTGTAGGTCGTAGAACTTGTACATTCTGATCTTGATTCCCGTCGATATACCATGGAGGCAACATGATTTCTATCTATTCTATATTTCATTTGATTTTGAACGCTAGTTGTATTAGAATTAGTATGAGTATGAACTTGATGGAATTTAGTTGTAATAGGTACTTTTGATACTAATAATAATAATCGTTAATTTAAATGTAAGCAACCTTAACGACGTTAATGTAAGCAACGTTAACAATCATAGAATATTATTATTAAATTTAATTTATTAAAAAATCATAAGTAATAGCGATTGATGAGTATATCGCTATCGACGCCTTACAGACATGTTTATAACGAAGAAGAAGTACATAATATTTTAATTATTCACGTTAGGCTAATTTCTCCAAATTATTTTAACAAATATAATAAAAATACACTACCGAATATTGAACATTAATCTTATTAATGATAAATATGTGTGACAGCCCTAACCGAAGTGCATTGTGCATGCGGAAGACGATGCAATTAGCTCGCACTTGTAATGGAAATGCATACGTTTGTTAAATAAAATGTCTCTCCCACCAGCTCTGCTCAGTTTTACTGTGTACAATTATACTACTAGTTTGTAGGCTCGGCTTAATAAATTCAGTGTAATTACCACTACATCAGTTGGTAGAGTTATCGGAGTTTGATAGAGCCGCGGCTCTACAATAATAACTGTAGTGCAGTTTTGAAGTGCTTCCTCCAGACCACAAATTAGTTGATCTGTGATCTAATTCTGATTTATATTTTATTATTATGGTTCGTTACATAATTCAAAGACATGACGTCTGTGAATTATTTAACGATCCGACGAATAATGACGGTAACATAACATATATAAGTAGATTTGTATATAATAACCAGAAATACAGAAAAAAGCGTAGTAATTTTTTCTTTTCATTTTCATTTTAAATAATTTTCAATGATTTTCATGACTACTATTTTACTTCGAAGGACAGTTGGAACACTCGCCATTTCGAAACTAAAGTGACCAAACATTCCTCATTTATTTATAGATGTTATCAAAGGTTCTCGCTAGTAACAAGATAAAACCTCGTAATCCATTTCCCCACGCACCTCACACACAATGGTCAAGTGTACGTGCCCACACGCACCACAGCCGAAAACCCGTTGGACTCGTAACGGTACAACAGCCTTGACAAACGCACGATGTTTATATTAGGCAATTAGGATCACAGGGTCCGACGTCGACCGTACCGAAATTCCTAACAAAAATATCACAAAAAATCTTTTCTTTCGTAAATATGGTGCAATAAACTTTTTTCTTTCTATCTATCTATCTTTCTTTCTTTCCGTCAGTTTGCAATGTTAACTAGCGCTGTGCACATCGGCGAAGTGTTTTAACGGTGTTTAATAAGTTTTGTGCTTGATATTAATAAATTTGTGGCTGTTAATTGGAATAATGAGGCAAGTGTAACTGTTTTATTATTTTTCACGTTCATATACTCGTATTTTATTTTTAGTTCGGTTCCGGAGATTTTCTAGGCAACGGATAACTGTTAAAATTATTACTTCGTATCTATTTTCCAAGATTTAACTTCTTTGCGGGGCTATTTAATATGCTGTATGTTTATACGCTCAATTGGTTTTTAAGCTTTTGATACGATGTGCATGTTGTGGTAATGATTATGTTCTTCTCGAGACGTGAGGTATCCATCTTGAGCCTCAGCCATAACTTCAGTTTTTGAAGTTCTCGGGATGGTCGATAACTGTGGAGTGGTCTTTAGCAGCTAGTTAAACCATCAGAGGCTATGTGTTTGTAAGCGTTTCTTTTACATCATTTAGATAGAATATGGAGGATAAAATATGTCTTATTCGTTAGTAGCGTAAAGCTAGCTGAATATCATGATGATGAGTTTTTTATTCAAAGTAAAAGATTTTCTGCTTTTGATACGACTTATAAAGGAGATATCAATTGTAAATTATATGTATTATTTGGATAGTACAACTGCTATAAATAAATCGTTCAACTACTAGACATATATGTATGTTGCAAAAGGAGGATAAATAGGATTTTCAGATAGATTTAAGTTTTCATGGTTCGATTCTGAATCAACACCATTCATATTTTGTTTTATAGTAATACGAGTTTTTAGCTATTGTGTTCTAGTCAGAAGGGTCATCTTAACTCAAAGGTTGTCCAAACGTATCTTCTGCTGTGGACTACGGAGAAAACGTCGACCCTAGTCGATACTACCCAGCATGAACTTTGATTGATTGGTGGAATTTATGTTCGTATGCTATTATTATAAAAAATAACAACAAATTTTAATGTATAATGTATAAGTCGTTACAAGCTAGTCGATAGCGCTAATATAGTCGACAACATTTCCGTTACGGTGATATTATTATAAACATGAGAAAGTGTTGTTTGGTAAATTCCTCACATTCTTGCCATGTCCATCTTTGTAAAAAAGATCGCACCTTACAATTGTAACAGTACTCCGACTCATCTATACAAGCAGTACCGTTTCGCGAAAACTTCAGTCGACCGCTCATTAGGAATTTTATTGCCACCGAATCGAGCTAATCTGGTAGAGCCCACTCGGGACCCACGACGTTGTGCCTCCAACATTAGCATACAGCAACCACGATAAACCACGCGACACACTGACCAACATGCCTGGCCCCCACCGAGGCGGATTCTTAAAAAAACGTATCACGAATTTAATATTTGGGACAACCCACACGGCGCCCGCATCGAAAATTTGTCTCCAACGAGCGAGAGAGCACGCTACCTCCGGCGGCACGCCAACGAGAGTGAAAGAGACGGGCGAACGGAACAGGGCCGGCTAACGGTACCACGCGGAAGTGTGTCAGTGGCGTAAAGCGTAACTCAGTGTCGGTAGATCGTAAGTGCGGCGGCGCGCGTTCCAATTGCAACCTTGACCTGTGGCAATACGATCGGAAGTTGACTGCAGCCGATCTGGTTTTCGATTTTCACGGTACTGATTCACGACAATAGAGCGATGTCTGCTTATTTCTACTAGAGCCTCCAGTTTTTAACCTGCCCCAAGGCTGGGACTATTTTAAAATCGCCATAAATAGACTTATACACGCGTTCCTTTCGATCGTCATGAGAGCTCTACGCCACTATCACAACGAAATTTTCTTAAACTCACCAAAAAAAACTTAGAAGGAAAATTATTACTTATTTACAATTAAAAATATTTTATAATTAACATTTTGTCCAAACGTCTTAAAAGTATTTATACAACCTATAATAATTTCTATCTGTAGCTATGCAGACTTCCATGGGTTTCAATACAATACCTACGTGTATCATTCATACCACATTTTCTTCAAGATAAGATATCTAACAGTAGAAGTTGTAAATATGTCATTTGTTTTCAAGCACTCGTCCGCGTATGAGCGATTAGTAGTACCTAGAATAAATAATAAAAACATTAAGGCCAAGTGTCAGTTCCGTTAGTAAAATATTCAAATTTTCGCTAGCAAACGATGCGTTCAGTCTGTTAAGTGCATTATACATGCAAAACGTGTTTTATTTTGAACACGTTTCGATGTGAGATTTTATGAAGATGTCTCCATAGACTCTATGATAAATAAGAAATAATTCTAAATGATATATGATGTTTCTTCTTTTAAATCATAATCTCGCGTCTCTCTACGTGTGCGAAACGTTTAAGGTTAAGTTACATAAATTAAACTTGACCTTAACGTACTTCTTCCACAATTTAAACTTAAGTTGTTTGAACTCGTTTGACCATTATTAGTAATATATACCTACATGAATATGTGTTCGTCTAAAACATTTCTGGAATTAAAGCTTTTATAAACTTGTTTAAAGTCAGTTTTCTTGGGAACTACTTTGATTCGACTAGACTTAAATAATTATATTGTTAATTCCGTCTGACTACTAAAATAATTGTATTAATAATTTCGTCTGACTCGACTAAAATAATTATGTTATCATCGTCTAACTGCAAATGCAAACTCCAGGTAATGATTTTCCTGGACTTTTGCAAATATTATGACAAGCCTAGGCCCCGTAAGATCAACATTGTATCTTTGCTTTTATATATAAAAGCAAACAAGCTTATAGTACAAGCAACAAAAATATAGGAAAAAACACTTCGTGTACCTGCGATATTTACTACACGCCTCGCGACATTTCTACTATACCCACTCTGCATACATTTAGATAAAAACAAGGCATAAATAATAAGAACACACTTAATAGCGTTTTGTTATGAACATATTTCTTGTAGTTCAATTTAATTAATTATTGGCAAAACACCTGTGGATGAAGAATGGATTAATACATTTATATCAATTAATTTTCACTTATCGTCGGGTTATATCCGGGCACTCAGAAATGCATTTTTGCAAACGGGAATATCTAGGAACATTTTGTTGGAGAAATGTTAATCAGTTTAAAGGTGCTATGGGATCGTTTTATTTATTTTATGCAATAGAATTTTAGGCCAGTACTTTTTTGAACCCTCCTTTTTTAAAGGTAGGCTTGTATTAGGGTTCATATTAGTAGTGCAGAGGGGCGGATTGGAGTTAGTCAATGCACAAATATAAATTCTTATTATTATAATAGTATTATCCATAATAATATAAAATATTTGTACATTCTCTGTCCGGTCCATGGTCACAAAACTTTCACTCGTCGGTCCATCAGAGCGGATAACTGAAGACTTTCTTAGAATTCGTCTATCAGTCATAATTATTAATCACAACTTGATTCTCTAGTATCTGATACTCTAGTCTGGTTTGTATCCTGAAAACTGAACTTGGATTCAAATCTTGCTGCATGATACATAAGCACAAAACATAGCGAATTTAGTCAGGGGTTAAATATGATTAAATCTATATCTATACATATAATAACTCTGTAAGCGATTGCTGTCTGTACATGGCCCGTATGGTATGGTATATGTAAGAGAAAACAGTTTTAGGGTTCTTTATTAAAGAATAGAACCCAAGAAATGATTTTTAGATTTTTTGTCTTTTGCCTGTGAGTTTGTGCACGCTAATCATAGAAACGGCTGATCCGATTTGAATGCGGTTTTCATGGATGTATTGTGGTAAGTTTCACATTTAATGTCTGCTTCATAAAAATCGGTCATAAATAAAAAATGTGGGACGGGGAAGCAGTATGAAGTGTGCCGGGTCAGGGGGTATTAAATATGATTATGTATGGACTTATGTAAACCTACATGGATTGCGTAGGTATAGTGGTGCTGCTTACAAATTTAAACCGTAAGCGATTCTATCATCATAACACAACTACATCCTTAAGACTCCTTAATAATCCTTAATACATTCGGATATAAAGTAATAATATAAAAATAAACGTTAATGATACAAAATACTTGCAGTAAATATCAACGGATTACCGGTTCCTTGAAAATCCCCATCTCACTACGCAGCGCAGCGAATTGTATTAAATTGTGGCTGGTACTAAATGTTAGATACTAAATCCACAATAATGATTAATACTTTCAATTTTAACACAAATTAATTGGAGATAAGCTATTAATTGGTGCTAATTACGTCATGAATCAATTACGCGACGGCTCGGCTAAGACAAATAGTAGTTCTAAGGGATCGACTCGAATGTTACGTATCTCTTAATTAATTGACTTTCGCGTTCACACGCAAATAGTTTTAGATAAACAAGTGCAGTAACTACCATTTGTTTATTTTACCTTTAAAAGTTTTCAAATTAATTTTATCTTTTCAGTTTTTATTGTTGATGACCTAGAGCTAATTTGTTAAAGTTATTGCCTTTCTATTTTTTCTGTGCAGTTAAATTAATTTTATCGATAACTAATATCTTTAGTTGGCTATACTTAGAATATAAAAACTGTTGTCTGAAGAGACCTAAGATATTACGAGTATTTAATTACATTGTTTTAAAAAAAAATAGAGCGAACGGGTCTTCTCAATTAGTCTCTTGCTTGCCGTAGATAGATTGTAGCTCACTTGACTTTATCACATTTTAATTGTTTTATGTTCGATAAACGACACTACCACAGATCATCTTATACTGCATGTGCATATATTATATTTCTGTCTCTCCCGCTTAAGAGAGCATAGGAGCTATTAGACGTGGACGTGGAGTTACACCTAAAACAAAAAACGCGCGTTACCTCTTTACTCCTTCACGACCACATTCAAGAAAAGAAAAAAAAGCGAGCACCGCGTCACAGAATCGCGACAATGATTGCTCAGCGCGCGACCAAATCATTGTTTTTTCGACCGTCGTCACGTAGCCGCCACGTTCTGGTCGCAATCCCGACTTGTAATACCGATTTTTTTCCACCATTGCACCACACCACGGGCCAACGACCGCAATCGCTATCAATGCAGTGGGCATTTGCGAAAAATGTACACAAGGCCGCGCTCTTAGCCGAGACAAATTTATATTATAATGGATAGAGGTTTTTGCTTCAGATATTACAAATTGTTGCGTGCCCGCCGCGTTGCCCAACTGTGTGCGTGGTGACACTGTTTGGTAAGGGATAGTTTAGCCATAGCGGACGGCAACGTTTTTATGTCCAACCTGTGGTAGCGATATGCTATACTATCTACAAACCTAACCCGTCGGATGACTGCTGTCTTTCTAAGTTACAAGGCTCGAACGACGAAGGAAGTTTTTTTTAATGTCCAGTGTCAACACGAGGATACTCCTAAACGCCACTTCACAAGTATGTTACTTATTATGTAACTACATTTTGCTATTCTGTGCACCCCCTCATTGTGTTGCTACCCCTGAGGACTAAGTTAGAACACTTCCTTTAAGTGTGTCTCCATTACCACACCCTTCAACACACAGCAGCATGAACACTGATGTTATAAGCTAGAAATAGGTGTAGCGGTGCCTCCATAAATGGTCCCTTAAGTATGATGGAAATAGCTGATTGATTGCAGCATTTCCACCCAGAGCGTAAGTACCCAAGTCTAGTAGCAGTTCTAGATTGAGCCTAGTATCAAAGTAACCGAGGGTAACCAGTAATGTTGCGAAGAACACGGTCAGTCGGGGCCACTAACTCCGTTAATTGTGCACGCGCTGACACCGCGATTAGCGATGTACGTTACCTTTAATAGTTACGGAGTATGGATCCGTTTTGTATTAGTTAAGGAAAGTAGACATGTATTGCATACGACTATATTTGCCTTCTGGAATACGGTGTTACTAAAGTTGAAGGGATTTGACGACCCGTATGGCTCAATGGTCACCATGCCGGACTGCTGATCGAAAGGTCCTCGGTTCGACGCTCAGCTCAGAACTATGAGTTTAATTTCTGTTCACGGTGTGTGTGTTATCGTAAATTAGAATAAATAAATGTTTTTTTCTCCAGAAATGTATATAACAAGTAATTAAATTAAATTAATTAGGAGTGTTTATGTCAGGTGCCCCTAACACACAAGAATGTGTGTGACTAACTTTACAGAATACAATTTCTATTCTTTCTTCCGTTTTGATTACGTCGCTACTTCTTCGAATTAGATGTTTTGATTTGGTTTAATATTGTTAAAAGAGGTAAAATGTAACTTTCTTTGTTAGTTATACATCGGTGTTGCATCAGAAGGATCAAATTTACATTCTTATTTAAAAGAAATATACCTATGTTTTTGTCTACATTTGAAACAAGACTTACATTTTCACTTTTGTTTGCGAATGTGATCGCGCGTATATATTTAAACTCAAATCCATTAGTCATTCCGTATACTGATTCCACATCTGGTGATCTTAAATCGCTGAACCAAAAATTATTATTCAGCACATTCGCTGAATCTCGCGGATTTTGCAAACAAGGAATATAGGACGTGTTGGACTCTTGAATATCACTTAAATGATTGTGAGCTTTTTCTGATAAAAAATCAGAGTAGTAGCGTAATAGCTTTCATTTGCAGTAAATTTAAAATTAATAGATTTTAATTCCATAAAAGTAACATCGCATTTTTATTCTTTATACTTATCTATAATTATAGATATGGATAGTAGATATAGATAGACATCATATAGATAGACAGAAGATAGATGTTGTTTTTGGAATCAAATCAAACTTTATCCTAAAACAGATCACGCACGACATTAGTGCGGCTTGTATATTTTATCCAGATAGCAACGAATACTACTCTTCCAGTACATAACAAAGTATATAAGAACAAAGAAAAAAATCTCATCAGAAGCAAATTCCCTATGCTAAATTTATTTTCTTAATCAAATATACTAATTGACGAATGATCAAATACTACAGAATTCAAAATGAACCAATATACATACATACCTATTTGTACGTATTTAACGAAACTTTAGACTTTAGTTAAGATGTAGAATGTAATATAGGTGCTCTGTGAACTAAATATTAATTACTAAGTGGTGATTCTACAAAGTCATTATCATTATCTTTTACGATTACAATGAAGCCACATGTTAAAACCCCTGTGGATATAAAATAGCAGAAACACATAAGGCTGTCTCTCGCGAGCTACTTGGCTACGGGTACTATAGCTAAATAGAGATCAGGGTACCTAATTAATTATGACAACATAGACACAAATTAAATATTACAACAACAAGGAAAATAGACCGCAGTGCGAATGGTTAGAAAAATATAGGGTTGTCACCAGTAGGCCTTTAAGAAACAAGTAAGTTTTCTTATTTCGTTCTTCTTCTTCTTCTTTCTTATTTCTTTCCTGGAAATTTAATGTTTCATTACAAATTGAAATTATAATTGTGTCTATTCACTACTTCTCCTTGAGTGTGAGTTTGTATATTATATAAATTAAGATTTATTACTAAATAAAACGTAAGAAAGCAAAGATATTAATAAAATTATTTAATTGATTAAGAAATAATTCAAAACATAACCCCTTTCACTTTTTTGCGTGACATAAGCTACATTTTGTTAATATTAAAGAAACAAATTATTCACCTGGTACTTGGATAGTCCATTTAAGGCCAAGTGCATATTACATTACTTTAAGGTATGTGTAAGGTTATTTTAAACAGAAATATGGTCTAATACATGAATAAATAGTATAAAGATACGAACGCAATAGAAAGATTCCTGCGTGATTTTCAAGGGTTTCCACGTGAGTAGCAGCCCTGCGGCGGCAGCACCGATAGCTACTCAAGCGGAGCATGAAACGATTGTTTGGCTCAATATCTCAATTTCGTATCGAGTTACTACATTTTCACGGGCGATGTACTTTTTTTTAGTAAAATTGTTTATTTTTTAAAATGTCCAAAAAAGTCTTACTAAATATGACATACACAGACAGACTAGACAGTCTGTCTGTGTATGGAGAATATTTTTCAATTAACCAGTAACAACTACGTTTACTATAGATATAACTCAGGGAGTTATATCTATAGTAAACGTAGTTCCTTCCTGGCTTACAGTCAAACAACAAATCACCCTATTCTCACATAATAATAATATCAAAAGCCATAGATTTTTTCACTAATACCATAAATTTGTATTGTTGCAGACAGCGCGGCAGGGTGGCGGCGTCCAAGTATGGCGGTGGCGGGGTGTCTCTCGGTTCCGGGGTGGCGGTGAGGCGCGGCATGAAGTGTGCGGGCGTGCCCGGCGGCGACGAGCTGCTGCTGGGCGCCTGCTGGCTCGACCCCAAGCTCGACGCGCAGTCCCCACCCCCTACCGACCTCCTCGACTCTCTTCTCGCTCCCCCGCCCCTCGCCGAGCTCAAACCGCTACCGCCCTTCACCGGATACACCGGCCACTTGTCTATCAACGGAATATCTGGTCACCACTTCCATGCCATCGCGCAACGTCTTCCAGAAGAGAACAACAACTACCCCACGCAGAGCGGCTACGGCGCCGACCACGATGTGGTGTCGTCGTCTACTTGCGCTGCGGACTCTGAACCCCCTGACCTCGAAGATGTGAAGCCCTTTCCTCTGGACGCACCGGACACGAAACCCTTCGCTGAGACCACTGCACCTGGTGCAGCAGACTCTTGTGCACGATCTTGCTCGCCACCCACTAAGCTGTTCGAAGATGGCCACAAACAAGACATGTATGATATTAGTTCTATAGAAGATATAGCTGCTATAATCGGTTCCGCAATAGCAGACACGACAGTGCCCTCCCAACCCGAAGACCCTGAGAGAAATGACTCGAGAGACAGTTGGATGGACATCGACGCGTGGATAGCGGGAGCATGTGGTCA
>DWNJ01001183.1:0-12601 GCA_018250275.1 Udranomia eurus
CACGCATTCAAATCGGATCAGCCGTTTCTGAGATTAGCGTGCACAAACGCACAGACAAACAGACAAAAAATCTTTTTTTTGGGTTCTATTCTTTAAATAAACACCTAAAATGGCTTTCTCTTAGAAATCTTCTATGTACAGACAGAAATCACTTACAGATTTATTATATGAATAGTTAAAGGTCGTTATTATTCTTACGATTTAACAGCTATAATAAGTTCATAAATAGTAGTGTTTAACGTTAACTTAATTTTTAACATATTCTCCTTTGCATTTCAGGAGAATTGCCTTGGCCGAAGATTTTTGTATCGGAATCGCCAATGATCGTCTCAGCATTAACGTTCTTATTACAAACAGTGCCGTCTTTCACAGCTGATTTATGGCTCAGAGCAACAGGGAAGAAACCAAAGTAAGTAAAATTTACATTTTGTTATCTTGGTAATCTAATCTTAACAAGCAGTTTTATCCCAGTAACTGTAATGAATACTTTATTTAGAGAAAACTCTTGGTGCTGGATCATTTGATAGACTTTTAATACGTTACAGTTCTTACAAAATCCGTTTATTACTTTTTTCTAAGAAGATACCTAGTTAGCCGCCTTTCAGCACAAATAAATGCATTCCACCCACCCGAAAATAAAGTAATTGGAATTGTTGCACATTAATATTCTATTAAATTAGATTACTACTTTGCAACAATCCGCTATTGTGTATATATACATATACCCTTAATTCATGCAATATATACCGCACTCCCTCTGTCACAGGACTCATGCATACAACAATTATAAAGTTATAAACCAACATACATAGCATCACCAACAACACATGTTTCACTCCAGAACGGAACATCATCAGTTAGTTCTGCGACGGCAGATTGTGAATTAGTAATAACCTAATTTAATAGCATGGATCCGCAAAGTAACGCCTGATGTTATTAGTTATTAATAAATGAATATGCTGTTGTTTTAAAATAATAATAGTGATACCGACCTACGACTTAAGTTATGGACTTGTTTGTTAAACTCTATTACAGATACATGCAGTTACAGCAAAGAGCTATTTTGTTGCGAGATGTATTAAAAAACTTTACGTCGGGTTCATTTTGTGTAACTTCCAAGCAAGCTGAGAATTTCATATTGAATTGCTTAGACGAGAATGATCGACGGAGGTTCTTATGCGATCCGAGGACGATAAACTGGAAGGAGTACATGCCAATATACTGCCAAGGCATAAAACAGCATCTTTTGTCCAATAAGAATAAATAAATAAAACTCATTAATTACTTTCTCCTTTATTTTCAATCTTCACAATGACTCCAGTCATTACAGACACAAGATATACCTATATTTTTATAATATTAATACGTGAAGCATAAAGTTTAGGAACGATTTTTACGATAATTACACGAACGGAGGACACACACAGGCACAGTTTATACGGAGAAAAAATTCCGAAAGACAATATTTTATATAATAATACATTAGAAATACAATAAATTAGTAAAAAAACCATTACGCATACAAGCATGCCTTTGACGAACACACGTATACACATGTTATACACGGAACGTCATTTGAATAATGAATCGAGAGTGACGTGAGCATCGGATATGTCAAACAATTAATGTCATTTTGTGTATTCAAAAATATTTTTAATTGTTCTATAGCTATAAAAGTATAGAGATTTCACAACTTACAACTGATAATTCTATACCGTCGATTTTTGTTTACCGCTAGGCGATCTCTAGTAATATTAAATCTATAAGTAACATAAACTGAATCATTGGTTACATTTTAACCTTCTAAATGTAATTTTTTTTTCTATTAATGATACTTAAATACGGAATGATGATGATATCTGTTATCAACCCCAGATAGGATTGAAGTTCTGCCTGAGTTTGATATCTGATTTGTTGCCACCCTTACGAGCTAAGTGGCGACGCCTCTTTCAAATCAGAACACAGCAGTCTGGACTGCTATAGTGAGGCAGAAATAGATATGGCGTTTCTGCTGGTGCCAATCGTTAATTTCCTAGCTCCACCTCTCACTCTACTACAGCTAGCCGTGTATAATGTTGACTGAGCATATAACCTAAAACTATCACTGCTTTAAAATTTAATTTTAAATTTAATTGATTATAAACAAACAATTTCAATATGAAATAGTTCAACTTAGATTAGTTTAAGTTATCAATTATGTCGGGCGAGATTTATTTTTTATTCTTTATACGCAGTATTCCGTTCCTTCTCTTGAGATTTTTTAACAAAATTTTATGTGCGTACTGTAACGGTCAATAGGTGGCGCTGTTTTCAATTGTGTCCAAGATTACTTGCTTTTATTTTTCCACATGTGATCCTTAATGCCTTTACAGTAAATCGCAATATATTCATTCCAATCAATGCTAGTAGGGTCACAAGGGAAAGTTTTCTTGTCATTCTCGCTCAACGTAGATATAAGTGCCTGCGCGCGCGAAGTTTTAAACAACCAGGGTATTTCAGTTATAGGCCGGACAATGAAGCTTCGGGCTATTGCGCTTTTCTGAAGTTTCATGTATCTGACGAAAAAGTAAAACAATTATAACAATATTAAAAACATTGTTACATAAATGTTTAAATAGAACACATGTAACAATGTTTTTTTTGCATTTGATTACACGTAGTAAATAGGTACTTTGTATTTTTAAAGATACACCATACACTTTTATCAAACTCAAAGAAATTAATCAATTTATTGTCACGCGTGTCTACAAATCCAAAATAATTTAATGAATAGCTTGCAAGCACAGCTTCATGTACGATGCTACTAAAGTACTAAAGTAACCTACCTTCCATAGCTAAATATGCTAGTCGTAAAACTGCTTGGAAAACATCTATAGGATTTAAATTTGTCTTCCAGCTTTCTCTTGATCAAATTTCAAATTCTAAATTCAATGGTCAATTCAATTCATGGTTTTGAAACTACTATGTATTTCCCTAATTTAAATTAAATTTTAATGGATCAATTTGCTTTATTTATTTGTTAAGTTTATAATATAAATTCGGTTTACCTTGGCTGTCTTCCAGTGACTCTCATCCAAGCGTCTGCGAACCAGGCTGGTAGAATCTCTATTAAAAATTCGATAACACGTAATGCCCATTCTCTATGTACGCTGTAAAGTTTTGGGAAAGGCATGATACCTGAAAAAGAAATATTCCCATTGAAAGTGAAAATTAAAATCCAACGTTTCGTGGTTCGAGTCCGTGGCGTTCCAACCTAGTGCTCAGGGGTAGCAACTCATTTGTGATCGACCTAAGAAAGAACTTCGATCCTGTCTTGAGTTGATTACAGATGTCCATGGCGACAGACCACTTACCATCAGGCGGACTCTCGTTTGCAAACCTCAAAGTTATAAAAAAAACACTAAGATACTCACGATAATCATATTTTTTACTTTCTTTGACGAACAAATCAGTAATCCTTTCTATTGTTATAGGATTCGCATGACCAGATGCTATGTTGTATATATTACATTCTTTTGTCCTGAAAATATTGACAACTTGTTAACTCGTTTCGAAGGCTACCTGTTTTTTTCTATCATATTTAAAGCAAGGTAAACACGAATAATAGTATCATTAATTGAAAGGTACCCGCTATTCCTCGCCGCAGCAGCTATCAGGAAGTTGCAAACATAGTCCACAGGGATCACATCGACCACCAACTGTTTATTGCCGTAGATAACACGGGTTAAACCGGCGGCTATGTCGGACACCAACCCGTTGATTGCGACCCACGTATCCGTGTAACCAACTAGGGGTGCCTTATAGACCGACGTGACTGGAAAAGTCGAGTATTGTTTATAGCGCACTGATATTAACACACGTCGCTATCAAGTGTATGTGTGAAGAGTGCTGAGATTTTTCGACCGCCTTTTTCTACTAGTATACAATAGCCGAAGAACCAGAGGTCGCTGAGATCCCATAGTTAGAAGCCCATGGACTAATAAAAATTGTGTACGGCATTCGTTTAGTGTATATTTTACCGGCAATCTGTATAATCCAGTATTGTATACAATACCTAGATAATGTATAAAATACCTAAAACGTGCAGTAATAATGTGATGTATGAAATTTTATTTATTTTATATTTTGCCTACATATTTTATACAATACCGAATGTGCAGCCGGTAATGTATGTAAACGACGAGTGTAAGGACCAAGTCAATCTATTTATCTAAAATTAATCGACTTGATATCACATTAACCAACGTTTTACGATAGAATAACTCAGTTGCGAGACTTGAATACTTCTATTTTACAAGTTTTATTTTACACATTGCCGGCGGATCAACAAGTACTTTATACAATCCCTAAAACTTGTATTGATTACTCAGATAAAGTATGTAATGGACAATAATATTTCATATATAGCCTAGATGCCACAGGTATTCTGTACATTGCCTAGGTATTATATACAAGACCTGAATTGTACACATTGCATAACATATACATAACAATGAATAAAAACATTTGATTCTTGATCCCCAAGCCAGTTAGCACTTAACATTTAATATTACTGGCTTTTACAAGGTGATAATTGGCTCGACACAATTTTAGTACTTACATTTAAGAGGTAATGTCGGCAGCCGCAAGATGGTAATTAATTTTTTCGTTCTAACACATGTCGTCATGACCTATGTTGCCATGGTTTAATGGAATTATGATCTTCGAGAAACGGAGCCTATTCCATTAGCGAATCTAAATCTCGTGACGCAGCCTATACATCTCGCAGTTACTTTTGTTTAAGGACTGTTCTGAGTGTAACGGCGAGGCACTTAACGTGGTCTTCCAACTTAATCCTCGAGGTATCGCAAGGTATCTGTTGCTACTCTTAAACAGAATATCGTTCCTGTCTGATATCTTTTAGCCTGGTAATTACAGATGACAGGAGTGGAGACAGACAATACAGTCCATATAGTCCACTTGGTATAATAAAAAATACATAGAGTAATGAGTACTACGACTTACCCATAGAAGGTCTTACAATAATTGTAGGTATATCACCATTGTTATTTGCAACATGTGGTTCTACCATTTTTTTTGAAAAGATATAACTGTTTCCGAAGTCATCTACAATGGAAAAATTAAATATTAGTAAAGAATATTGTTACTGTGTCACATAGGAATTAAACCATTTTGGTCAGCCTTCGTTACTCATTGGAAAATGCAATAAGTAAGAGAGAAGAGAATATAGTGGCCACTGCAGTGTTCCAGTTTGAAGAAATAGGCCGGAGACACTTTTCGAGACGTCCTTTCAAGCGATTTAATGGCCGCAACACTTGTATGTTCTAATTCTGAGCTCGCGTCTTTCCTCAGCGAACGGGGCCGCCAAAAGAAGAAGAGCATACTTTGGCACACTCTTCGAATGAGGATTGGTACGGGTTAGTAAGCAACCAGTAATAGGATTCTTTGTAGTTTTTATACCTTCATATAGTCTTCTACATGATGTATTGACAGCAGTAGATAAAGACCAGCCAAGCCAAGTTTACTATCTACGATCGTTATAGATTGAGAATAGAATGTAAATGTATGGGAGTTGTGACGTGTATAGTTATGACACGTGGCTAAGCCTATAGGATCGACAACTTACGAATATTGTTCCTTCTGAAGCACAGTAGCGCGTTAAATACCATTGGTCGTCAGACCCATCCAGCTCCTGCACGCAGCGTTGCTTAACATGCTTCATTAATGAATGCTTTCTGAAGACGCACAAGCTGAAAGTAATTTACAGATAAAATTAAAGTCCTACCTAATAGTTTTCGAACTTCTTTCGGGTCATTCCTCTCTAAAACCTTGTATACGTCTTCTATTTTCTTAGGTGCAGGATATGGGGCTTCCTCAACAATAGGATTCGAGTTTGTGAATGCCGTTGAGACGTGCACGAATATCTGTAAATATGGAACAAATTATAGAAACTTGTTTTGAAAAGGTATTTGATTTAGGTTTTTACGAATGTATTTTGCAGAAGTTTCGAGCGGAAATCTTTTCACTTACGTCCAGATTCTTAATTTTTTTTCCCAAGTCCATAACCTTTTTTGTGCCCTCGTAGTTGATCCGAATGTGTTCAGACGGTGGTACTGTGAACCTGACTTGTGCTGCTGAATGAAATACAACTGAAACCTAAAAAAATCAAGGCTTAAAATCCAACTGGTTGTAGAAACAGTTTCTCTCCCTATGTTATGGATGTCCCAAACCTCTCTGTCACATTGAAAAGGCGATTATTGGTACTGCGTCGTCACAGCATACACATTCTTAAGCATATGCTGTGTTTGGATATGGGCAGGAAAAAACCCGGACTTAAGCAGTAGCCTAAAGGCAAATTTACAAATGTATGTTACATTTTTGTAAGCTCCGGATATCGGATCGCAGCCTTAACTAAAAAGATCCGGATTTTTTTTTATTACTAGTTTTTGCCTTTCCGGTATGTCCGTTGGTCCCATAAACTAATCCTAAGGGTAGAAAAAAGGGGATGATTGCGTATTGACTTACTGATTTCACTGAGTTATGTGTACACCTCTCATCTTGTACTTGGTCTCATATTAATAAGTTTGGAAAAAACACCCCTACGGGTGGAAATATAGGAGTTGTGTAGCCTTATCGTGTGTTTAATTTTTTTTGCACAAAAGTTATTTATGTGAAATTCATTTACATAGAAACCTCTAGGGCCTAATCTCTGTATTGATATGCATTACCTACACGAATACATTACTCCGTTAATAACCTAGGGTCAAGTTGATCTAGCAGGCATTACTATGTTATGTAAATGCTTGCATAGCCTTACGATCCACATACACAGAACATTATATTGAAATGCGTTCGTGTATTGACTACACGGTTATATTAATTTGAATGGCTTTCACAAACGAAGACACGATTAGTCCACGTAATGTCTTTAGAACATTGGCGGCTTTAAGGCGAATCACGAACCAAACGTTTTTGACGTGATATCTTATAAATCGATGAAAGCCGGCTGCACGCACAAAAAAGTGTCGCGTTCCGCGTGAAAGCGCGAGCGCGAGACAAGTGAAAGACAGACACGATCGGCCTAAGCCGGCTTGTGACGCATTTATCTCTCTTCCACTTCATCGGCCGATGCGTCCAGTTTACACGTCAACTGTTATGTCAATTATTTATACAGTGAAGTGAAAAGTTAATGTGGTTTCAATTTTATCGAAACAATTGTAATTTTTAATGAACTCTTTATCTTAATGATAATTCAGTGATCATAATTTAATACAATTCACAAAATTGTTTTCTTTGTATCATACAAAATAATGATAATACAGTGATAATCATTTAATTCAATTAATAAAATTATGCAATCTTTCACCAATGTTTCCTTATGACGTTATCGCGTAAAATTATGGCCAGTAAACTGACTATACAGGTACCAATTTTTTTTGATAAATTCAAAAGTACACTAAAAGATTTTCAAAAACATTTAATGTTATAAAAACATTTTTAGTGTCATTTTCAACAACAAACTATGCAGTCTACGTGAAGGTAAGGTCACTGTAGCTCATGGACATTTATAATCTACCCAAAACAGGTTCAAAGTTATATTTTAGATCGATTACATATTATATTACATTACATTAAATGTGCCTTTCTTACTATGCCTTTTCAAACCGGCCACCAGCAGTCAGCAGAAACAACATCATACATATACTCGTATATACATTTTGTTTGCCTTTCAGGTTTCTCTGCGTTCTTTCTTTACATAGGTATCCATTCCTTTTTATTATATTCCATTCAACGTAATTTTTGTTCACACCAATGTACAAAGACAAGCTTTGCCTAAAAGTTAAATAAAATCAACAACCTTCTCCAGTAAAGTCTGTTCATCTTCCGCTTTTAATCCAAGTTTAGGTTCTGCGACATCACCAGCTATCGGAATGATCTTGGTTAAGTCTTGAGGTCTCGTTTGTTTTAGTTTTGTAAATACCTGCAGGAAAAAAAGGCATTACAATTTAAAAGGCTTCTTGGAAAATTTAAAGTTATTACCAAATAACTTCCCTCTTTTTTTATAAGACCTGATTGATGTATGACAAAAGTTACGAATACGTAATAAGTGTTTGGGGCAGAAAACGAGCATGTAGTCCACCGAATGGTAAGTGCTCTCTTACCACACGCTTCAAACCAGAACACAGCAGCAAGAACGCTATTATAAGACAGAAATAGATGTGGCGGTGGTGCCTACGGAGTCGAATCGTAAAAGGCTTTTTAATATGCTATAGATCATGTATACTACCTATATGTTAGTTCGTTTAATTCCTGAACTGCATGAGAATTATTCTTTGTACAAAACACAAAGTCATCGGCCATCCAACACATGTACTCGTATAATCTAAAGTTAACAAAACCAGAATTGGCTGGCTTTTAATAAATTATCATTGGAGTCGAGCTCGTCTCGTCTGGTCGCCAGCGATCGTATGCAAACGATGCGGAAAATAGTATTGAACTAATATTAAAATCTAAAGGTTGGGTTACTTTAACAACTTAAGTGAAACAAATTAGCTTTTGACCTTCTGATCGTGTACTTCGTATTTAACACTAAGGCTGACACTGCTTACAATGTGATTCTTAAAGGTGCTTTACTGTTATTCGAATATGTTAAATAATTTATAATAAAAAATAAGTGACTTTACCGGGTTAGTGAGCAGTTCCTCAAGTCTCTGTTGAACGCTCATATTTTTCTTTTCTCTTATCAAAACGTACACATTTTCTATATCCTTACACGTGGACAGCAGCCTCTCGATCATCATCTGTTATATTAAAAAATTATATAGATTATAAATGAAATTAATATTGTCATGTGTTCCAAAACTATTTTAAAAATAGCTTTAAGTGTTGCACTATGCCTGATCTATCTAAGTATTATCAATTATTATAGATCATCTCAGTAGTATTTTAATTAATATAGTATAAGAGAGTCATAAAAGTAAAAAGCTAGAATATTGAAATTTCTTGCGATAAACACAAAAAAATTAATTTTAATATTTTGTTAAAATAAACATACATAGAAAAAAAACTAACATTATAACTCAATTAATACCCTGACACTAGTTAAATATCAACTAAATAATGGTAGATAATAAATACGCTTTTAAGAAAATTGCATAAAATTATTTTTAGTTTTAATTAGATTTTGGTTAAAAGTGCATTTAAAATCTGAAGAAAGCCGCACCGATCTAAAGAAGATAGCAGAAAAGAAATTGGTTCTGAAGGTGCAGCAACAGACAAATGATGAAAATTAGGGAAGACTTCTCTCCCTTAGTGGAGTTACATATAAATGAGGTATAAAACTAATAAATGGGCTGTCAGATGAAAAAAAAAATGAAGAACGACGGAATTAAAATGAAGAAAAAGAAAGGATGAATCGGTAGAAAGCTAATGGATAGGATATTAAAAAAGAAATAGTAGATACTGAGTGTACCTACCCGTCCAATAAATCCCGTGGCTCCAGTGAGGAACACGGATTTCCCGGCGTAAAAATCAGCGATGGGCTGATATCCTGGTTTGAGGGATGAATCAGACGATCCATCTCTGTAAGAACAATGTAAATATATGTATATATCGCGATATTAGCATCGTTGTGTACAGCATAAATATATTTATTTAGTTTCATTATAATATTTTTTTTGTTCATTTACTTTTAAAAAATATATTATACACTAGCATGTAAATACATACTAGTGATTCTTTTAACCCCTCCAGCTAAGCTCGGCGGCTTGTGTTAGGAGTGGGTTCACGTCCATAGTGAGGATCGTACCCACAAACTCTGGATCGTAAGACCAACACACTATCCATTGGGCTATTGCCGCATTGGGGATCACAGCGATCGTAACGTAACGTAACCACTCACTCAGCCAGATATTTGGAAATTTTAAAGACTCCTCTGAGTGTGAAAAAAGATAGAAAGTGTACATTTAAAAATAATACTTATAGTCTGACTATTGGATTGATTATATGGTAAACTGTGATCATCAAGATGTGTGTAATTAAATGTCCCCAGAATTAATTAAAAAATGTTGATAAAATGAAATTTTAAATGTTGTTACTAATTACTTTATAATAAGATAGATAAACTTAATTTTCACGATCATGTGGGAAAAGGGGAGTCCACTTGACGAGACCTTGCCCTTCACGCTCGAGGTTACGTTAAATTATTACGCATACGCATATCTACAATTAGGGATAAAATTGACTAGAAAAACTAGCACTAAAAACAAAAAGATCGCATTTCATTGAAGAAGCCAACGTGCTGCATGCATCGGCCACGTTCGCCAAGGCTGGGGTACCAGATTTCTTTACTGTTCAGCAAGGTAAAATTACAACCCTCTGGAGCACATTACGCAATTCTGAAACCGGTACAGTTAGGGTTATTGTTCAGATTTCCCCTGATAATCGATTTTTTAAACATTTGTGCTTACTTTAATGAGCTACCGTCTCAAACAAATGTAACAATGCGTAAATTTGATGTTATTTTAAATAGAATTTTAATATAAGCGTAATTCATTAAATTTTTTTGTTTTGTAGTTTAAATTTTTTATAATTTTATAATATAAGGATTTATTATAGTTTAAAAAATTCAACTCACCTATAAGATGTACCATTACATACATTAGTTGAAAATCGACAGATAGAAGTCACATTTACGTTGACTAATGCAGGTTTAAAAATCACTAAACACCGGTAAATACGATGCATGGTCGGGATTGGTTCGAGATTGTAGATATTATGAGACAAGTGTTCATCAGAACGCTCGTTTGACGAAAACCCGATAAATTACTTGCCATAAGTACTTATAGTGATATGTACAGAGTAGCTCTACAACAGACGGTGTATCCTACAGATAAAATAGGACTTTACCTACAGAGTAACTCTACTACAGACGGTGTATACTAATAAAATAGGTATTACCTCTGAAATTGCAATTCTACCGTACTTACTGGCGATAAAATCAAAATTTCGCTAAGAATTTCAAATTATTTTTATTTAAAAAGAAAAATAAATTAGTCACTTGTTTAATGGTTGGTTGGTTTAGTGATCTATTTTCTATCGCATTATTTCATGAAAAATAGAAATTTCGTAGATAAAGACGAATTTATTACTACTACTGAACGGATCTAGATGAAACTTTACAGTTACATATAGCGTATACACCAGATTAAGCAAATAGGCTATAATTTATAAAGGTATTACGTAAAATAGCCAAAATATGTATACCTAAATAAATAAAAGTCTAGTAAGACGGAACAACTGCCTCTCTACATAATATATAACGTGGGTAAAGCTGCGGGCCACAGCTAGTTATTATAATATTCTACTTGACGTCGAAGCTGTACAGGCAGTACAGTATTGTAAGACATTGTAATATTCGGATAACATCTTCTCATGTACACTAACGAGTTTGGGATCTTTTTTCTTGTCTTAATTTTTGGTTTATGATAATTCCTTGCAATTTTTTTTTGTATTTACGAAAAAATTAATTATTGTGACTTTAATATTATTATTTATTAAATAAATAAGCCCACATTTTAAACTATTTTTGTGAACCAAGTCTACCTTTTACTTGTTTCTTCATAAGTTACAAGATATGTCAGAAAATGAAGTTATAAATGTATAAATATAGTTATTGAAATCGCATCGAATTCTTCTAGAAACAATACTTCGAGGTTACGGTGCGTTCGTTTTGTTTTATCTCTCTGTATATTAATTAAAATTGTTCATTATCAACAATAAGGTGTTGTAAAATTTTTGTATTGTTTAAATTTCCAAACACCGAGAAAAAAATACATCACTTGTTACATGATTCATTAGAAAAACTTGATTGTTTTTGAAAATTTCTCGTTTCTCACAATACAAGATTTATGAATTAACAACTCGGTTGACTTGAACTTTAGAACCAGATAAATAATTTTGACGGACGGATTATATAAATGCAAGGCTATATTGTAATGTTCGTTTGACTCGTTATTGATTGACATATACTTTGTATGTACATACATCAATCGAAATTTGACATACAGAGAGAGAAAGAGAAATTAGAATGCCCTAATTTAGCCTTCCATCTTACTAGGCTAAATACAACAATATTACAGTAAATAACAGTATTCTAAAATCAGTCCTGTACTTGTATATCTTCCTGAATGTCTACTCGTAAATCTTATGTCAATATTGTTATTAATTTTGTTATATTAATATATTTATGACACTCCAGTTCTAAGACCAAATTCCAGTTAGGAGGAAATTCGATGTTGTTCTAAGAGTTTATCCCCATTATTCATCATCGAATTGGTACACGACAGTGTTCTGCCGCTACAAAGTATACCTAAATCTATATCTATATCTATACATATAATAAATCTGTAAGTGATTGCTGTCTGTACATGGAAGATACCTAAGAGAAAACCATTTTTAGGGGTCTGTATTAGTGACTAGAACCCAAGAAAGAAAGAAGTCTGTTTGTATGTGCGTTTGTGCACGCTAATCTCAGAAACGGCTGATCTGATTTGAATGCGGTTTTCATTGATGTATTGGGGGCAGCTTCGCTTAACATTTA
>DWNJ01001184.1:0-12599 GCA_018250275.1 Udranomia eurus
CTTAATTGAACCCAAGGAAGGCTTTTAGTTACCAATCCTTGTTAAAACGTTGATGCACGAAATTTGTGAACCCTCCGATATTCCCAGATTTTATTTTAAACAAATATTGACTGTAGTATCGGTAATCCTGTTTGATTTATTTAATACAGACGTTATATCTGGATTATATAGAAATTAAGACTGTTTTGACTGTTGCACTATAACATTCTCTCATCATCTCACAATAGGCCTTTGCTACACGCACCTCATCCTCAGAAATGTCTGCAGTAAACTTATCGGGGCTCGAATCACTCTCGCTATCAGAGTCGAAGTCGTGTCGCGCGGTGTGCCGCACCGGTGGGTTGAACTTCGCCATCGCCGCTCTCACAGCTTCCTCGTCCGAGCTCGGACTATCAATTTCCCTCGCGTTCTCCACTGTGACAGTATCGTCGTACATCACTCGACACTCGTCATACGTTTGACAGTGTTTGTCGTTCGTCGTCATGGCAACGAAGCGCGGCCGTACGAACGCGCTGGCGACTGCAAGTGGCTCTCGCGATGGGCTTTTTGAAAAAAATACAGGTAATCCTGGTACGAGTTGGCACGACACTTGCGAACGTGTGGGGATACGAGCATGATTAATGGGGCTTTGTAAGCTTGCAATGTTAAGTCGAAGACGTTCGACATGTTGTATTATAGTCTACATAGCATGCGGTCGATGCTATGTGTATAGCTAACGTACGCGTTCCAATACACTACACACATCGCACACACATAACACACACACCAGAAAATGGAGTTACGTTGAGAAATGAATTCAAGACGCTTATTCTTCTTTTGATCAAATAAGTTGTCAATATTATTTGACGCCCTCTAGAATTAGCCAGCTTTAGTCTCATACGTAAATTTAAGCCGACCTATCTCGCCGCCGGGGACAGACACTCCAATTTGTCTCAAGATCCGTACAACAGCCATTTTTTAAGCGTAAAGAAAGCCTGTATGTATTTGGCACGGGGCGAAGAGAGGTTATCTCTGCGTCTTACTTAGGTAATCTCACTCATAGATTTACGGACTGGCGGGTTTCCGCATTCTTCCAGTGTCTCCACAGCGTTTACCATTCATGTAAAAGAATATATATATTGGATAAACTTCAAGTCCTTTTCCTAATTAAAATAAATTATAAAATTCGTCAAAGCTATTTTCAACAGACTTATTTATTTTAATGAGAACAGTGAATAAAAATAACTCATGTATTTTCTTGTGTTCCTGATTAATAAGTAAAAGATTAACTAATAAGTAATTTAAATGAAAAAACTTCTTGAGTAGAGGTAGAGGTCACGTTTACTAACAAAGAACAGTGCGTAGGTCTTCACTCGCTAATTTAATGATATCGCCCTTGGACGGAATATCTCCATCTCCATATTAAACGTAATCAGAGTGACAGTAATTCAGCTATAAAAATGAGTACCTACATATCTACCGGCATATACCTAAACTTTTTACACATGACAGTATATACACATATACATAGTACAGTAGGCCTCGCAAATCCTGATAAAGGTAAAACAAGACCCCTTCCGAATTATCAAGGCGTCCGCATATAGTATGCAATATTTTAATAGGAATAAAACACGTTTTTAACATGGTTTCCATTTATTAAAGAAAAAAAAATGTTATTTTTTTTGGCGAAAGCGCGTTAAATAGCACTGCAAGGTGATAAATAAGACTGACAGTGGCAGCAAATCATTGAATATTGACACGTTTTGACAGATTGTGACACGCACCTACCCCGCTTCCCCGCGAACGCACACGCGATTGCCTGTCCGAATTACAGCGTGCACCGAAATAACGGGGGTCCGGATTAGCAAGACTCTACTGTATTTACTCTACTGTAGACCTTTAAAAAACCAAACGAATTTATCGGTAGGCCTTCATCAGTTTGTTTTGTATGTGTATCACGGTGAAACGCCGAGAACTTCTACGGGGTTCATATCTCAAATTTGTGCCATGTTACCATACAATGCCATTTTACTGTGTATAAACTTAACATTATTATAGGTATTCGATAATATTTTCGATTTAATATATTTTCTGGTATGGGAGACAGACTTAACCGAGACGTTCCACCTCAGTCCTCAGGGCATCTGGGGTCTTCTTAAGAAGTACATTTGATCCTGTCTTAATATAGGATGTCCATGTGCGGCCATGACTGCTAACCATAAGGTGGGATGCATCCTCGTTTGCTACCTCAATGTTATAAAAAAACCATCTCAGATACCCTAAACCAGTAGAGCATTCTTAGTTTTATAACAAAATGATAACATAACTGAAGTGATTGTCTCACACGTAAAATGTGAGATGTACGAACTATACCACCCTCATTTCGATACGATCTCGAATTATGCGTATAACGTTACCGTTCGGCCGCGAAACTATTCAAGCGTGATGGACAAGAACAATCGCCGATTAACATTCACGATACAATATTAAATATTATCGCGAGACCTTGTTTTAATATTCAACACACAGAATTACACCTACATTATGATCCTAGCCGAGAAGCCGGGCTCTAAAAAACTGCATATAAAAAAGTATTTAAAAAAGATTACATTTTTTCTCCCCACGCTAGTATAACCATAGATATCATCGACCCAGGAATAGAATATTAGAAATCATGTTAATATATAGATAGGTAGATAAACAGTAACAAGATAGATAGTACTAAAATCTTATTTAATAATTAAAATTCGTGTTTATAATTTATTCATTAATAATCCTTAAGAGTTTTAATTGTGTTCTATTCTATTGTTGTAATGAGAAAAAATAAAACTTCCTTGTTATAAAGTCAATAACTTTAATTACTAAAATAATGTCAATTTATGTCATATTATACAAAAATAGAACAACCCGTGCGCTAAAACATGTGCTACAAACAAATACTAATTAGGATCCTGAATCTTAACCATTGTGGTCCAAATTCTTGCACGCAAACATTTTAAATGTATTTAATACCAATTGAGAGATACTATATATATAATCATTTAGCCGGACGGGGGCATTTTTCTGTTTTCGCCCCGCCTTAATTCAAGATCCGTGGCTGCTGAGAAGATCATATTATTCAAAATAAAAGATTCATAATAAAAATATACAGTAATATAGAAGACTTCCTTTAAGAAGTACAAATGAAACTAAATGAGATCCATCTTTAACGCTTGTAAATTGAATGTTAAGAATCGTTTACAATACAGAACCTACTGTTTTTATAATTCATAGTAGTATGTTTATTTTATACATATGAGTACTGAAATAGGTGGACATAAATTTGTAATATCCACAACATCAGCTGATATCCAAACTATCATCGTCTTTTAACTATCATTTTATGTAGATCGCGTATTAAACTGCGATTCTCTGCATCATGAGTGCCAAGCAGGTCAATTACTCCGCAAACAATATTCGTAGCACGTTTTCTTGCGTAACAAATACACTTTGAGACCAATCTATTTTGACTTTCAAGAGGTTAATATAAAATACGTACATATGAGAATTACAAATAAGCAGATGAATAATCAACTCAGATCAAAACGGTATTAAAAATGTAAACCGACTTTGTCGAATGCCGAATCCAGTGCCGAATAAGGCCAAGGTCCTGTAGAAAATTATATTAAGAAACCCTCACTTTGCTTTAGGTTACATTAACTAAGAAAAATATGTTCACCATACTCTTGCCATATGGTTAATTCGGCACTGGTCATATCATACGAAAATATCAAAAAAGATATGGAAGAATAGGAACTTTGAAACAAAGCCGTAGTAGGATAGGATACTGTAATATAATAACCATTTAATTCTTGCGTCTGTAAGGTCTTATTTACTGAACAAAGATATTTGATAGATACAACATATTTGAGTATTTGTTTTTATTTGTTGATAATCCATATAAATATTTACGTGTGGCAAGCTTTTACAAACTTTTGATTTTTTTGTTTTGGAATATTTATTGATTCAAGTTTGCGTGCAAGAACAAAACATTAAACATTTGATGTACACTAAACACAAGCATATAGGTCGGTTTAAATAGGAATGGGCGATTACAATAATAATAATAGTAATATAACACAACATGCATTTTTTTTATAATTGCATACATATTTTAATCAATATTTCACCTGTAATTGAAATAAATTGAAACAAATTAATTTCTCTTCACAATATTGATTAAAATATTTACAGCAACGTGCAATTGAAATATAAAAAGTTTCGAAAAATATCTAACTACCCATATTACATCTAAAATCTTGCAATCAAGTTGCAAACTTTTCAAAATGACAATAAAAAATATATAACATTATTTTATATAATTAGACAGTTTAGCATTCAACCTGATGAACTGATAAGTTTATATTGTGGTCAGTTACAGAGTTCTAGAAAATAGCTTATCCAAAAATAATTCTCAAACCGCCATCTTACGCAACAGATTGATTTAATTAAAAACCGATTTCATTTATGAAAAACACGCCAGTGGCGCCCTCAACTAAATGTAGTCCAATGTTGTATTGTAGGCAACACCTTAATATACGCACACGCTAATATCACTTATTTGCAACAAGAAAGACATAACGTCAAATTGTAGTTTTTACTTTTACGTTGTAGAGCAAATAGTTTAATTTTGCAGTACAAAGTTACTCACATTTTTATCTCAGAAATGATGTTTTTTAAACAAATTAAAAAAATCTGGACTGTGAAATGTTTAATTTCGAATTACGCCATTCTTATTATAAATATCATATACTTAATCTATTGTTATTAACCAAATTATTTTTATTTGATACAATGTCCAAAAATATTTTTAATTTACACATCAATACAAAAAAAATATAACTACTACCTACTTTTTTCTTTTAACATATAAAGTAACAAAATACATAAAATTATAACAGTTTATTATTTTTTAAATATACTGTAGATTAAAAATTATGAATTACATACATACAAAATAGATTCAATCAAGAATATAGATAGATTCAAAAACTATAAATTAAATGTGACAATATCTATTTAATCATACTAATATGCGGCGGAAAGTACATTACACATTAAGATTATGACCAGCATAATACAAAAAGTGCAAAATCCTGTATCTAAACACAAATTTCAATAAGCCAATGATATTAATACTTTTTCATGAATAGGCTAAATTTTTTCGATATCTCATCTCAATTCAATCCCAGTACATTATTTATCTTTCAAGCAATACATTTAGATGCACGTTGGCTTCATTGCTAGGTAATCTATAAAAAAAAGACTTAGGACTTTCTTGTCTCTATTGTATCATGCAACTGTCATTTAACTTAAGCTTTTAGCTTTAATTAATAAAATAACGAATAATTTGTTAAAAACAGTAATTACAGAAAGTCACTAAGCCCAAGTTATGTAATTGGAATTTATATAAGTACAGATATTGACAAAAAATCTAGCCTAGTCAACAGAAAAGTAGAATAATATCTTATGTATAGTGTAAAATATCAAATATTAGAATAATATTATCATGATCCTAATATTATACTAAAATAACTATAATTTCTTCATGTCATCCAAAAAATCTATGGAAAGGTAATCATTAAAATGAGTTAAATTCTATCACAAATTACAGTCTATTGTTTGGCACGCGCGAAGGTTGGACTTGTTGCAACTTATCGCCAGATAAGCGCACAAGCGTTAAAACCAGTCTAGATCACAGAAACTACGATTCATGTTTAGGCTACGACTAAAATTAGTTCACCCAACTTTATTGATGAGCTCATCGCAGATCGCAGTTAGCTCCTCATTGGCCTTTGTTTTCTGCGCGAGCGTCTCCTCCAGTGATGTGATGTGTAAGTCTTTTCTTTTGATCATAGCGTTCAACTTCAACACTTCCGCTTCATGCGCTCGGTTCATCTTCTCCAGCTCTTGGTTTGCATGATTCAACTTAGACGTCGCGTGCTGTTTGAGAAGCTCGTAGTTATTTTGCATTTTCGAGAAGTTATCTTCAAAGTCCTTAATCGATTTCTTATAAGTGTCCTCGTTAGCCTTGCAGCTCAGAATGATCTGCTTGCTTTTTTCGTATTTGCTGTGCAAGTCGCTAAACGACACTTCCATACTTGTCAAGTGTGCTGTTTGTTCGTCTCTTTCTTTAATCAGTCTAATTCGCTCTTCTGTATTACGTTTCTTATCGTGTTCGGTTTCGGCTATCAAACTTGCTATTGTTCTTTCATATTCTTCCACGACTGTCGCCATACTTTTGTTTATTTTAGTCTTTTCTGACAGACGGTCATTTAAATCGTTTATTTTGGTAAGTCGTTCTGCACTTTCAGTTTCTAAATTTCTCACCTGAACCTCTAGCGTGGCTAGTCTATCTTTCAATTCTTTACTCTCAGATCTTAAGTTATGAACATGAATTTCTTTCTCAGCCAGTAGTTCTCTTAGCTGTGTAATTGCCAAATCGGTTTCCGAATGTTCCCTATTTGCGTGAGGAATGGATGTGTCTAAATGTGAAGAGTTACCACTTAGGGAAAGAAGCCGGTCAATTACAGCCATGGCAGGTGAGGTAAATGTCAGAGATCGTCTATTTAATTTTGGCGGAGTGGCAGCTTTTCTGGGAGAAATAATAGAACTTACAGCAGGATTAACAACCATCATTGGTTTTGGCATTGCAGAAGATAAATCTTCATTATACTCTCCAACTGGAACATAACTATCTTTATCGCTGGATGGCCCAGCTACAGACCTTTCAATATGAGGCACATCTTTTTGAGTTATTTTCTTAGGAGTGCTTTGTCTTTTTTGCACTTTGCTAAGAGCAGCAAGAACCCCGTCAGAAGACACTCTTTTGGAAAATAAGGGATCGAATTTTAGGAATAAACTTTCTTTCCCACTGTCTAGGACTGTGGTGCTCTTATTTTGATTTAAAAGAAATTCAAATGCATCAGCATCAATAAACATTTCGCCATTATCTAAGTTTTCATCCTTCTCCTGAGGTGGTATCTCATCGAAATTCATCATATCGCTTGTAACGTCAATATTTGTCATGTTATCGATTCTTTTTAAATCATCGTCTTCGACTTCGATAAAAGGACCTTCAATGGTGTCTTCATCTTCTGTAAGCATTTCCCGAACAGTTAGATCTTTATCGTTTGTGTTATTTGAAGAACATGTTGTGGAACTAATGTTTGATGAAGAATCTTTTACAACTTTATCAAACGTTATATCGGCTGCCTCATTATTTGCTATGTTATCAACGCATTTTGTATCGTTTGCTGGACTTATGGTATTTAGAAAAGGTGGCGGTGACATTCGCATTTTTGATTTAGTTGCAAAGGGATTAAAATTCATGTCATCGATTTCAGGCAGATTGAAAACATTTTTAGATCGATTCATGGAACTTTCGTTTGATGATGTGCCCAAAGAAAAATATTGTTCAGACGAAGATGTATTTTTTTCATTTGATATGATAGAAGTTTGCTCAAGACATCTCATCTGTTCATGAGTTTGGTGGATTTCTTCCTTTTGAATGGTAGAAGTAAGGTTCGAACCTGGTGCAGCAGACTCACTAGTATCACACACTACTTGCTCATTATCTTGGGCTTTAACTGTCACACAATCATCATGTTTCAAATCGGGCATATCTTGTTTGAAGGATGAAGAGACAATATGATTACTATCATTTGGAATATCACAAGTATCACTCACTATTTGACATATATCTCGTGAGTCATCTGTCACACAATCTTCATGTTTCAAATAGGATATATCTTGTTTTGAGGATGGAGAGGCAGTATTATTATTATCATTTGGTATATTATCAGCCTGTTTCACCTTATTTTCAGCCAAATTTTCATTAAGCGGCAATTCATTACTAAAAGTATTATTAAAATGTTTCTTTTGAACTGGCTTTTTTCTTTCAGGTTGCGATTTTCGTCTATTGTTTCCTTTTTTCGGGACTTCTTGCAGTTTTTTAGCTTGTTTTTCCAAAGCAGTAAATGATTGATTAGGCGAGTCAGGAGTTGGAGATACTCGGATTTTAGTTTTAGTAGCAAATGGATCATCAATCTCATCAAAATTGAAATTATATCCTTTTGAAACAATTTTCGGAGATATTGGAGGCGATAATTCGATTTTCGTTTTTGTAACAAATGGATCGACTATTTCTTGTAAAATTTCTTCAGTTTTCTCTTTATTCTCATCTATGTCTAATGCCAAATCAGTTACAGAAACGTAAGGGCTATTATTGGCTGATGTTATTATTTCTTCATCAATATCTTGTACTCCTTTTTGTTGATGATTATTATCATCTAACTTATCTTGCTTAACTTCTTCTGCTTTTTCAGCCACACTTATATTAGTAAATTTGTCAGTGCTTGATAAGGGTTCCTGAACAGAAATGTTTGCTTTTGAGTCAGTTAAAATGACTTCCACGTCATTGGAAATGTCCTCTAATATGTTATCGCAAATGGTATCTTTGGTGTTTATCGAATAGACATCATGAATATTAAACATTTCAGTGCTTTCTTTGTTTGTTTCAATCGGTTCTTGTGCAATTTTGTTATCGAGTATGTATTTCAGGTCTGGAATAGGGTCCTGTGCGTGTGGTAAAACGGACACCACAAGATTGGAATTATTTTCGGAATGTGATTGATATTCAGGTTGGATATCGGTTATCCTTGACCTATCATCAGGTATAACAACTTGTATATCTAATTGATTTTTAGTGACACAAACTTCTGCTACATCTTGTTCATTGTACTCCATTGCCAGTACATTATTCTGGCCTTCGACAGAGGAAACATTTGTTAAAGTAGTATTATTGTCCACCGCTATAAGATTCTGTGTACTATTTAGCTGGTCAAAATTATTTATATCATTTGCTAACTCATATGTACTGTCAACTGATAGACTTGAGTTATTACCACTTATCTCAAATGTTATATCCTGGGTTACAACAACATCTGTACATAATATATTATTTGGTTCCGCCGTAGTTGGTTCTAAGTCATCATCCTCAGGCAATGGAATCTCGAAAGGTGATCTTACTATCCTCGTATCATTTATAACAGTCACCTCGGGGATATCTCGGTCATTATTTGTTGGCACAATATCATTGATTGTAGTATTTAATGGAATATAAGTTTGCATTAATTGAATTTCCATATTATTACTTGTATTTATATTTATTGAAATGTTTTCTTCATTTTTATTTATTGTATCTGAATTGTCATCTACTTCCTGCTTATATCTTGTTACATCAAATTCAATATTTGGTACATCTAGCTCTGCATGTGATTCAGATGGGATAGTAGTAACAGGAATATTAGTTTCTATAAAATCTACAACATTTGCTGGAGTAACAATTTCATCTTCAGTGGATTCTGGTGTTGACTGGTTTTCCATAATCACACTACAAATATCATTCACTGAAGTAAGGACAACTTCATTCAAATTGTTGTTCTCTACATTTGTCAAAATATGAACATCAGATCTCAACAAATCAGGATTTCCATGTTTCAGGTGCAAGGTTTGAGTAATATCTAAACTATCAGGTTGCATTTGTGTGCTTCTTACATCATCATTAGAATTGTTATTTACAACAATATCATGGTAGACAATATCATCTGTTTTATTGATTATATCTAGTTGCACATTATTTAATGACACTGATTCTGTAATTTCTTTCCTTTCTAGTTGAGATGGTGAAGAGGAGACATGGCTAGAGGATTCAGTGTTATTTGATATAACAGTGCAGAGATCAGGTAAATTAGGAGAGTTATCAATGATTTCCTCAGAGGAAACATTTGCATCACCACAATGAAAATCTTGAGTTATTATGTTAATTCCATCTGAATCATTCTTAACTTCTTCACAATTGGTTGTCATCAAAATATCAATTTTACTGTTATCGGCAGCAATTTCATTGGTATCTAGATCTAGTGGTTTGTTCCTTTTATTATCATTGATAGTTGTAGCAGTAAACTCTTCCTGCTGTGTATCATGACATATTTCCTGAGATTCATTTTGCAAACTAACATTTTGTGTTTGAGATAATATTAAGCTATCATCATTAGTATTGTTTGTTTCATTGTAAATGTCATTCCTCAACAGGTTAATTGTGATATCAATAGCTCTACTAGAACTTTCTTCTATGGCTAGAGCAGTAATATTAGTAACTGGACCTGAGACTTGTCCTTCATTCATGTCTTCGATCTTTAAACTTTTAGAAGTATTTGTGTTATTTTCACATTCTAATTTATTCGATTCTAAATTATGTTGATTTTCTAATAAATCTGTGGTCACATTAGATATCAATTGAGACTTATTTTCTAATTCGAGTTCCTTGTAATCAGACAAGCAAGAATCATTTTTAGTAAATGTAGTTTCACAATCAAGAAATTCATTGTCTGACTCTACGGGGACCACTGCTACATTCTGTACTGAGGGATTGATATCTGCCACAGTGCGATCTAAGATTGAATCATTACAAGAAATATCCATAAACTCTACAGTGGTATTTAGATTTTCAGCTGCAACATTCTTTGGATTCTCCAATATAATTGGATTTTGAAAAAACAATTTATGCACTGGAATTTTCTCTTGCTTGAAAATAATAGTTGTTTCATCCTTCCATTGTAATTCTTTCTCTAAATCATTGTTGAATATCACACTGTCTTTTAGAGGGCTGCTTCGTCTTGACAAACTTCCCTCTTTTTGTTTTTCGTTCTTTACTGGAGTCGAATTCATGACATTCTGCATATCTGATTCTCGCTTACAGTTGGTTGATATTTGAGTTTCAGCCGGACTGAGAATATCCTGTTTTGGAGTATTGTCCTCTGTGGGTAGAATTGGACTCTGCGACGGTCTAAACATACTAAGCACGCTTTTCAAACCTCTTAGAATGGGAGAACCTTCTGGTTTTGATATATCTTTTGTTGGTGTCGTAGCTTCAGGTGTATGTGCTACAGAGGAAGATGTACTCGGCAAAGACAAGTTTTCATCATCATTTACACTACTCACAGAAATTCTCACATTACCATCATCTAACTGCTTTCGTGTAGAGTTTCTATTACCATCAACATAGGGATCCGATGAGAGCGTCTGGAGAGGTAGAACCTTGGATTTTGTTACTTCTGACTTAGTCAACGTGGAATTTAATGAACGAGTCAAGTTACCATTATCATTTATATTGTAAACCTCGTTTGGGTTGCCGTTTCTATCCAGGTAGGGACCAGTTAGGCTCTTGGACATTGGCGAGGATGCCGGAGTGATGGAATACCGCAGCTTCATGTTCAGCTCCGAAACGTCCAGCTCCTCGTAACCTTTCTCGGTGCAAGGTGTCCTAGACAACACATTGCCGCGGTTGTGTTGGTTCTCCTTATTGTCGAAATCACTTTCTATCGCGTCTACGTCCATCGGCTCTACTTGAGCCATCGTAATATTTTTTTATAAACACATAAATCACTTACGATTTTGTCTATTAAAAACCACTGCGTCACTGCTCCTAACACATTTGCTACAGTTATCTCCACCGGGTGCGACGAGACAAACAAAAAAATCAGTTCAATGTTTACAGTATCTGATTTCAGAGTTTCACTTAGATTTCTAAAACGTACAGCGAGAACTAACACGATATGTATGTCACATGAAAACAAAAATGTCGGAACACGCAACTCACTCTGAAAATCTATTTTTAACCTTTTTGTACTGCATGCACTGCGACGTTCATTTTATGTAACGCGCGCCCGAGGGAATCTTGCCAAAAAGCAGTTGAACTCGCACACAAATATACGCCGGTCACCGTTTCAAAACCGTTTGAAATCCGGTAACTTTTTTATATTGAATTGTCAGTTGTAAAAAACTTGCCATTCATGGGAATTGTGAAAAATCATAAACTAATAAATCGTATACTATAAGTAGAGATCACTAGTTAAAACTATGTTCAAAAGTTGTTAAAATAAATTTATTCGTTTATAAAATCGCCTTAAGCGACATATTTGTCCTAATCGTCCATTTTACACTTTATTTTCTTTATAGTTAGATGTATTTTTGTAGTAAGTATGAAAGGGGCTTACAGGTATACACTCTTTATTATGAAGTGTGTTTACTGTAACAGATCTGTGTTTTACATCAATGCTGTAATACAAGAAACTTACAAAACTAAAAATATTATACTTTATGCGTCGTTACTTTAATAAATATCTATAACATACCATAGACATATCTAAGGTCTATGGTATTATTTCATATTGTACGTCGGTTGTCAATGTTGTCATGTCACTAATCATTAACAATTTGTCAGTGTCAAGACAAGTGTCAACCGTCTTCTGAACTGTTTATTATTTTATTTGTATCTGATTTTCATTAAATCGAAATATAATTTTTAAGTTATTAAAAGCATTTTTTTTATCAAAATGGTAAATATTATGTATCCTAAATGGTAGTTTTAAATCGAGATATATCGTCGATAAAAAATAACCTCTTAATATTCGCTTTATTTGGACATAAATCAATTACCGCAATGTATAGAAATTAAAATTGTGTAATCTAATTAAATTCTCATTGTTATTAGCTCATGTTTCCTAATTTTTTTAATG
>DWNJ01001185.1:0-12597 GCA_018250275.1 Udranomia eurus
CATAAAAAAATATTGGGCAGAAGACAGAGAGAAGGACAAATAAATGTAAAAAAAACTAAAACTAATTAAACTAAATTGATGACTAACTAACTAATTAAATTGATGGAAGGGTAACTTGTTTCTTTTTTTCAGTACAATATTTTATGCGTTTCGATAGAAACAAATAATCTTCGAATTATTCTATAATTTACAAAATAATGCAGAAACATAATATTTACTTTTTTTCACGCTGCTACATTTTTAAACGAAGTGATTTATCTATCTGTTTACAAAACGTCAGACGTCAATGTCAGTTTGACGTTTCTGATAAGCAAAAGTTCGTTTCCTATGCTCTGTGCAACGAACAAAACATTAAAAAGAAACAGAAATTTAGAATAAAAAATCTTTTTTTTATAAGTGGACTATTAAAGTCAAGATGCGGGACTTCACGAGTGTTTTGAATATTATATTTTTTATAAGTGGCGGGACATTATTGATTGTGATTCTGTTCATATTTGCGAAGAGGCAAATCGTGCGGTTTGCACTTCGATCGCGGAGGGGTCCCCATGTCCCTATAGGTATGGGGGCTAAAAAAGTAAGTTGACAGATAAATATTATCTACTAATAAATGTACTGCTTTGCTTAAGTGATCTCTGATACTGGGAAGGATTATGTCATACGTTGAGAATGGGAAGGATTACATCGTAACATTAACTATGCTTTATCGATTGGTATTAGAAATTCTCAAATCCGTATGAGCGAAGTGGTTAGGAAGATAGTGCTAGCACTAAACCAAAGCTGTATATTGAAATTCACAATTTAGTTCTACTTTTAACTGGGAACTAGATCAGTATACTACTATAGTCTAAAGGTGGTAGAGTCTTTTGCGGTTCGACTCCGGCGGCTCTCCTCCGACACCACTGCCACACCTATTTCTACCTTATAATAGCAGTGTTCTGGTTTTGAAGCGTATGGTAACGAAGATATACTATAACTACTTAATCGCATTATCACATCTTAGTCCTCAGAGGTAGCCATGTATATGTAGGCGACACTAGAAGTAGCTTTGATCCTATCTTGGGCCATCAGGTGGACTGCATCACTTGCTACCTCACAATCATAAAATATATATACATATATATATAAAATAACACTTACCAACATGCGAAGGCCACACTGTAATATGTGGATGTGAATGGTACCAGCCAACAACTCTTAAAGGCCTGCGCACCTCAGCAGCAAGCTCCTCTGCTCTGAGAGTAGCTTGTACTAGCTGCTCTTCTGATATTTCGACACGGTCAGGTTTCTTATCCAAGCGACGTAATATTACTGACGATACTATAGATACAACAGTATTGTCATTGTCTACCTGTTACAAGTTATGGCTGATTAGATTAAATAAACTTCATGACTTACACATGTATAATTCAATTTCAGTAAAATTACTTTATTATAGTATTTAAAAGGGTAAACGTTTGGTGGTTCGATTCCGATGGCACCACTACCTCTGAATTGAAAAGGGAATGGCAAGGGTGAACACTTAACCAAACTGTTCCATTTAGTCCTCAGGACTAGCAATCTATTTGTGGTTGAGCTAAGATGGAATTTCAACTGTGTTTTGGGTTGGTTGAAAATATTCACGAGTAGTATTGACCAATTTCCATCAGGTGGCTTGCATGCTCGTTTGCTACCTTAAAGTTAAAAAAAATAATTGATGAAAAAAACTAATAACTTCGCAAAGACCTTTCACTCTATTATACATATTTATAACATCGACATCTAAGGTTCCGATACCGTAACGACATTTAATTAATTTTCATGTATTCCACTTACCAGTCTATCTATATACAACATTTATTGTCATTTAAGAATACATTATTCAAAATGGTGTATACATTTTAACACGACTTATCCCATAACGGGAATGTGAACCGCACCGACTCTTAGTTACTCTGAAATATAACAAATCTTCAAACGTAATACATACATAGAACTAAGCACATACGAAAGATAATCACTAGAATATAAAAAAATAGTTCTCGCTCTCAATAGTTAGTAATACTTCAGTAGATAACTATTATTGGCTTAAATCTGTAATTTGCCCTAAATCTATACATATAATAAATAAAGTGATTGCTGTTTGTACATGGAAGATATCTAAGAGAAAATAATTTTTGGGGTCTTTATTAGAAGATAGAAACCAATTTTGTTTTTTCCATTTTGTCTGTTTGTCGGTTAGTCTGTGCGTTGTGGTAAGCTTTACTTAACATTTAGTGTTTGTTTCATAAAAATAGGTATATAAATAAAAAAGTTGTGGGAAGGGGACGGGAAGGCGCCGGGTCTAGTTAATACTATACTACTATGTACTTAAATGCTGTTGTTAAGGAATAAATAAATAAAATATAACATTTTATGATTCGTTACATAGACAACATTTATTTTGTGTACGTCTAAACATATTTGTCTACGTCTATACATAGACAAGATAAAAGTTAATGGAGAAAAGAAGAAAGATTTATAATGACCAATGCTAAACGAAATGGAGGGAATGCTTTTCTCCAGTATTTTAAGTCCAATATTATTTATCTCTTCGTACAATTTACAACTAAAAGAAATAAGTAATGAAACTTTACTTGATCATATTGAAGAACTGTATGAAGATCTATTTGGTGGTTGACTATGCATATGGTTTATAATTAGCATTCAAGATAATGGTTATATTTGACTCATTTTATACAATTGACCGCAACCCTCTTATCTCCCACTCCTGGGCATAGGTTTCTTCCTAACTGGGGAAGGCCTGGAGCGTACTCCACCACGTTGCTCCAATGCGTGTTGGTGGAAGAACTAGTTAGTGGATGCCAACCAGTATGTCGGATGTCTTCAAACCGTCAAATTGACTCCAACGAGGTTTAACGACTGTCATCTGTCGATAACAACCAGGACCGACTGCTTAACGTGTCCTCCGAAGCAAGGAAACCCACATGAAAATGCCACTATCCATTAGACCCATCCAGTTACTGACCGCGCCCGACGTTGCCTAACTTGCACGATCCTATGCGATCTATATAAATCGCGGAGGTATGCGCGCATTTTATTGATGAAAAGATTAACTGACAGATAATGCTTTTAGCACTAAGCCACCTTCGTTGCAATACTCTATGTAAGGTGCACAGAATGTAAATAAATAAATAAATGTAGGTAGTACATATGGTATATATGGGAGGTAAGTAGATTTTATTTTTATATGAGCACCTAGGGATTTTCTCTTTAACTAGTTCCTACTTTTTTCATTGTATCTGTTTTTGTTGTATTTAATTTTTGCTACTTTGCCTTATTTTGTTATTTATATATCGTATAATAGGTGAAGATTTCTATTATATTGTATTGGCTAAAGTGCCTAGTTTAGTATTAATATGTATTGATGTATTAACATGAGACTTCATATTAGTATTGGCTTACAATACCTCTCATTCGTCAAACATCAAGACCGTCTGCGCGCACTCTAACCGCATTTCGATGCCGATAAGAAAGTCAGTTGAGAATTTAATATACATAATTTCTTTTAACGTACTTCGGCTATTGGTTAGTTAACCAGCTTTATGATCAAACACCATTGACACGATAGACGATTGTTTGGAAATAACGAACGGTTTTTAGTCACCTGTTTGGTTGAAGGATATTGAACGAAGAATCAGGCATCAAATGTTTTTTATTCATTATAAGGTATACAAAAATTTAATATATACGTACGTGATATACATTTTCTTTAGTCAATGGTCATCGACTTTTTATGCCTTCGGGTTCTCAGGCTATGGTAGACTGGGAGCCAAAATCCGACGGAAAAAAACTCCCAGCACTCTTTTAATATACTTCAAAAGAGTGCTTTATTTTGTTAGAGACATTGAACGTAACACCAACGTGGATTTCAGGAGTCACTTTGCATCTGTATCGAACTCAGACAGAAATTTAATCCTATCTGGGATTGTTTCAATAGTAGTAACCTTAAAAATTAAAGATTCACGGGTTCGACTCCCGCTAATGCACAACGTGATCTATCTCTATAATTTTTGGGGTTGGATTGAGCGGAGATGGCTAGAATATACTACCAATGTATAATATATTTTTTGAATAAATGTAAAATACTTTGTTAAAGTTTCCTAAGACATAATATTTAAGTGGTCGTATTAAAGGGAGTAGTAGCTTTGCTCTGCGGGTTTAAAAGTAACCGATGTTAGTATTATTTATATTAATATATAATCTTAGTTATGATAATAAATGCCAACATGTGTTTTACAAAAACCTACGTAGCTATTTACGTAAGAAAGATTTTACATAAAGACACAAGTTTCTACATAAAACATAGTAGGTTAGTTTTAGCTCATTGCCTTGTATAAATTCCTTAACAAATATATTTTTCAAGTGATCCAAAATAACAAAGGCAATGCGTTAAAAACGAAATAATTTGAACGACTTGTCCACTTTAAATCACTCGTCCTTAACACCTTATACCTATAACGACTTCGGGGAGCTCAGCCAACTGTGACCATCCTTATTAAATTTAAATTGTACCATCTTCAAGAACACATGCGTCATTACCTCACCACCCGTCCCCAACGACCTCTCGTCGCACCAGAAGCTCGTCACATCCAACATCCATTGCTAGCTCTTCATCTACTCCAAAAGAAATATCTGAACTTCATCAGCAATGAAAACAAAACACGAAATTCGTCAATTCCAAACGAATTAACATCGAAAATCCATCGCCTAAACACATTCGGTAATTAACTGAACCAAATTCGCCCATCATGCTATTGACCTTAAGAATAGGGAAACGAAATATCATTGTTCCACCGAAAACGCGAACCCAAACCAAAATAACCTCTACCACTTTTGGAATACAATCTATCTGTCCATCAAATTCATGGAACGACGTCTTCGAATGGTTACGTTGAAATTCGAGACGTGCACACAAGGCATTAAGGTAGATTTTTCGCTGTGGTTCCGGATGACTGACGCCCGTTACGGTAGGCAGCACACCTGCGAGGTGGTCACCAATATGAATGTAATTAGAGGTTGTATGTGTGCACGGTTGAATGAGAAAGTCTGCGGTCTGGTCAGGAAGCGCCGCTAACAAAAGATGAAAGACAGACAGACGGGTGTAATGGTCGTCTCGATAGATCGCTGTCTAGATAGCCGTTAGACGGACCTTTATAGGGCTTAGTTTATGATGCCAATTGTAAAGAAATAGTAATGGCTAATGCGGAGGAAATGCACTTATTAATTAAACATCTTATCGTCCCCAATGAACAAAGTCTATACTAGATGTCAAATTACAAAAAAAAAACAATATTCTGACCCTAGCCGCGATGCATTTTATGGTTTTCTGACACTAACGAAGCTTTTATGACCTATGAAGTTATACCCTGGATCAACGGTTTGCACCGCAAAGTCTTTTGAAGGGTGTGGTCAGGGAGACATACTTAAACGAGGCGTTCCAACTTAGCCCTCAGCGGTAGCAACGCATTTGTGGTCGACCTAAGAAGGATCGTGTCTTGGGTTGATTACTGATGTCCATAAGCGGCAGTGACCACTAACCATCAGGTGGACTGCATGCTTGTTTGCTACCTCCCGGTAAAATAAAAAGTCTGTCCGTCGATCACATTGCTACTCCGGAACACTAACATAGGGTTATTTGAATTAGGTAGCCGCTATCTCCCACTTCGAAGCAAGACGAAACCTGTACGGGATTTTGTATTTTGTAGGTTCTGGTAGCCCAAGGTTAGGATATCAGAGTTACTGATCGAGAGTTCGTGAGTTCAACTGACTTTTAGCTGGCCGGATTGGTGAACAAATTGTAAGGTTAATAAAATGTTGTAAAAATAAACAATAAAAATAGATAGATAAAGTAATAGATTCCTTGAAAAAAGCCGCGAACACAAACACATTCGATTTAGTGAGAAAAGGCCTCAATGAAACGAAGACTCCATACCAGGTCACCATTTCTTACCTTGGCCGCAACCTTTTTATGTTCCACTGCCGGGCACAGGTCCATTGCCACAACTGGGGAGGAGCTGGAGCATACTCCGCCACGCTGCTCCAATGCGTATTGGCGGAAGAACTGGTTAGTGGCCAACTAATATGTCGGATGTTTTCAAACCCCTAAATGGACTTCGACGAGGTTTACTACTACGACTGCTATCTGTAATAAACAGGACCGACTGCTTAACGTGCCCTCCGCAGCACGGAAACGCTCATGAAAATACCACTATCGGTCACCTCATCCAGTTACTGACCGCGCCCGACGTTACTTAACTTGCACGATCGTATGCGATCTACACAAGCCGCGGGGCTACGTACGTTTCTTACCAACTGATTTCTTAACTTAAAAGCACACTAGAACTACGTAAAATCTTTTACGGTTCGACTCCGGGGACATAACCACCACACCTATTTCTGCCTTATAACAGCAGTATTCTAGATGCTGTGTTCTGGTTTGAAGGGTGTGGTCAGGGAGACATACTTAATCTAAGCATTCCAACCTAGTCCTCGGTGGTAACAACACATTTGTAGTCGATCTAAGAAAGAACTTCATTCCTATCTTGGGTTGATTACAGATGTCCATGGACGGCAGTGACCGTTTACCATCAGGGGACTGCATGCTCGATTGCCACACCCCAGTTATAAAAAAAACACAATCCCAGAGTCCCATACCCGCAGTGAACACAAAACCGCCATGAAAATGGTACTACTTTCCGACACCATTGTACCATCTGCCGTTCATTAGCCGATACTGTCGGCGCTGATAAGCGTGACGCATCGCCAGCTCCCCCGAGGAATCAATTAACTCGACGCAATACATTTGTTAGATAACCGACAAGATTTTGTGGCCTCATGAATATCCACGTAGGGTCCGATTCCGTATTGATAGTAGAAATTGCGTTGGATTTTCACTATGTTATGGCTCGGCTGCTCTGTAGCTCTTAAGTTCTCTACTCTTGATGCTCTTAACTATTGACTAAGTCTAGGTATAAGAGATTGGTTTTTCACATCATCTATTGTAATTTAAATTTGCTTTGTGGTAGCTAAACTATTAATATCGTTTAGCCAATGTTTTGCCAATACATATATATTGAATCACCTAGAAATAATGCTATAAAAGATAAACTAACTATATGCATCAATCAAACGATCTCAGTTAAATGCAGATAAGATTATATTTTAGATCATAAATGTAACAATATCATAAATAAATAAACAAGATTATAAGTGTAATTCACTCATAAATCTTATAAATTATCCAACACGTATATGTGTTACAGTCTAAGCATGCACGCCCTTCCTAAGTCTTTACCCACATATGCAACTTCTTATAAACCAATAATTTCGATAAGAATACAAATGACGCAAACTATCAGTTTTGTTGACCAAGGCGCATAAGTAAGTTGACAAGTCATACAAACTGTAACCCTTCCACGAATTCGTGCATTCGCCATATACATTTCTGAACATGACAAATCGTCCTATCAGTTGACCAATAACAGTACGGATGAGTCTAATTTTAAAGAAAAATAGCCTACACCTACTAGTGAAGTAAGTAGTAAGCGTAAATTACCGCTTTCACACATAAAGCCAATTCTGTTGAGGAGGGTGTGGATTTTTAAACTGGAAGATCTTTACATTTTCTAACAGGTGTGGCTTAAAAATAACTATTACTTTACCTATGACTAAATCAAGATCAGCGAAAAGTTACCTGGTTGCAAGTCTCTTAACGCGTCTTGGTGAATGTACATGGTCACAGACAGACAATCCATAACTTATAGACAATCCATAATGCATAATCGATGCACCCGGCGCCACGTAACCGTGCTCAGTAACAATCTTACAGCAAAAACTGCTACATCGCCTAATCAATTACTCCATCTATTTATACAAATTAGGTCCCACATACATGCACGCTATTTTAACCCCATCCTATATTAACTTAACGAATATAATCGTATAAGATATTCTAACATTAGCTCATTGGTTTATGCTTAACGTATAGATGAGTCATTTAACTGATTACTGAAGTAATTGGATGGCCAGTTAAGTTCTAGATTATATGTATAATTATAGATAATTGGTTCAGTTTTTAATAGGGTATCAATTTGAAGGCGATATTTTTTGTTAAGGCAGAAACATGCGCATACGATTGCCTGTACTTGTTCGCCAGCCAATAACAATTTGTTCATAGTGGTTCAAACTTGAATGGAACGCCTTTGAATGTAACTTGAACTGCTATTTTAATAGTGAATATCGAAGCTATATAGACGACCCGTATGGCGCAATGGTCACCATGCCGGACTGCCGTTCGGAGCATCCTGGGCGGTTCCCAGCGAGGCAGAAATTTGGATGAAGAGTTTAAATTTCTGTTCTCGGTCTGGGTGTTTGTGTTGTTGACTTTGTGTGTTATCCATGGCGCCCACGACACAGGGAATCCTAGTGTGGGGCTATGAGTGTGAAAGCGTTATTTAAAGCGTTATTTAATTTGCCTTTCATTTTCAAATCCGTCATACGAACAAAGGTAAATTGGTGACCCCGACATGATTATACTGGCCGACGTGATCATACTGGCCGACGTGATCATCATAAGAATATTATAAAATGACCAGTGAAAGCAGAACACCGTCAGCCAGCACATCATCCGAGTTAGCAACAGTCACAGTATCGTCAAGAATTCCGGAATTTTGGTGCGATCAAGCTCGTTTGTGGTTTGTGCAATGTGAAGCCATTTTAACACCCCAAAAACTAAGCGACGAGGCGAAGTTCAACCTAGTGGTCACGAAGCTGGGGAAGGACATAATACAGCAAGTGAGCGAAATACTACTTCAGCAGCCCCAAACGAAGAAATATGACACTCTGAAATCAAGATTGTTAGCGGTATACGAGGAATCAGAAAATCGACAATACCAAAAACTTTTGAGCGAAATCGACCTTGGTGATGAGAAACCCTCTCAACTTTTGAGGCGCATGGGAGATTTGGCCAGGGGAAAAATTCCCGACGAAACGCTCAGCATCATGTGGCATGATCATTTGCCAGCCGCAGTACGCTCCGTCCTTGCCGTCACTGATGCAAAGGATTTGGAAAATTTAGCTGCTATTGCAGATAAAGTTATGGAAAACACAAGGCCTATGCAAGTAGCGGAGATTAGTAGCAAACCGGCGAAATCGTGCATTACCATGCACGATTTCGCCACAGAGCTAACAAATGTACAGAGCCGTGCGCATGGAATAAACGGAATACCCCGAACCAGGAAAGGTGCAGTCAGCGGCGGATGTCTGCACCCTTTCACCATCCCACCGCCTGTGCGTGACAGACTCTAACAGTGGTCTACGTTTTTTGGTGGACACGGGAGCCAACGTTTCTGTTTTGCCAGTCGTAAAAAAACTGTATAGAAATAGTGAAAGTGACAGTTATAAACTATATGCCGCAAATGATAGTGAAATACGCACTTATGGAACTAAACGTTTAGAGTTAAAGGAGATGTTTCAATTTGGCCTATAACTTTTACATTTACCAGAAAACGAAGAAAAATATCTTGATTTCGGGAAAAAATATAATTTGCATTTTTTTGTCTAGATCGCTGTGTACGACAATAAAATAGTTTTAAAATATTGCCATATACTATAACAATATGTCGGCATCTTGAATCACTTAGATTGCTCGTTCAAAAATCGAACCCAAGGGGTACGACTTTACTCGTGAATCTAAAAATCGTTAAATAATAAAGAGAAAGGTTGACATTTGCAGAATACTACCATAAATATACAGCTTTATGATAGAAATGTTTTAACATATTCAATTATCAGCAATAAGCACGGAGCATATCAATAAAAAAAATCTTTAACATTGTAAAGTGCGATTATTTCAGAACGAAACCAAAAATATGGCGTCGAATCGACGCCATCGATTGTCATGTCACTTGCCTTTACATGACAGACGTCTCGATTCTCGATGCGTTTTTTCTACCTTTCCCTTTGACGACTTTGGCTTTGATCTTGGATTCTCTGATTATCTACTCACCCGACTTGACTTTGGCTTTGTACTTACTGGATTTCGGATAAAATTGAATTTATCTACTGGTTGAAAAAATATTGTTGTCGGTTTACAAAGAGTAAGTAAATACAACATTTATATATTACCTATTATTACAATTATGATTTTAGATACTAGGTTAAGTTTCTAATATTCACTGTCTTTGCAGGTTTAAAAAATGGCTTGTGTCAAATGCAATAAAGGCATGTCTTTTGATGTTGACAACCACTATTTTGTCGCAGACTTGGGTCCAGAACTTTTTAATATTGTTGAACAAGAAATTATGTATGAGGTAAGTTTTTTAAATGTGTTTGTTTTATGTTTGAAAAGCTTCTGACAATCTTGACTCTTGAAACTGATGTCATCTTTATGTCATCTTTCAGATAGCAGTTGTTGCTGTTCTCTGTGAAACATGTTTCACTTCTATTATTAATGTTCTTCCAAGGACTGTCCAACAAAATAAAACATCAGATGAACACACTTTATGTGTTTGGTGCTTAGTACCTCTAGCAAACAAGCGAATTCACTCCCTACTAACTGGGCCCCAGAGAGATGTAATATCTAGTGATATTGCCCCAAGACAGCTAACCGATATTTGTACTGATATTTGACCACGTACTTTGCTATTTATATCTTATTTACTATACTATATTTAAAAAAAATATCTTTTTAGGTGCCAGTTCGTGGTCATGTATGTTATGGATGCTGGGTTCGTGCATGCAGGCGTGTGGGTGTATCAGCCAGTGCTTCAGAAGCACAGAACAGTAATTGTGTTTGCTGTAGACGCTCTCTCACTCAGAGAAGAACACACAACATCTCACATGGGCCTGAGAGAGATGAAATCAATGCACGTCACCGTCACAGCACCACGGCAGGTATTTATGTACACAATTATAATAATAATATAATAATAATAATAACGTTTATTTCCAACCACAAATACATATGATAAAGCAGTACATTTTTTTTTAACAGTCACTTGATAAAATTAAAAAAGAATTCTCATAATTGGTCCACACTGTAAAATTTTATGAGTGGTCTAACATAAAAAATATAAACGTGTCGAAATGAGAACCTCCTCCGGTTTTTTCGGCTAAAAAGGTGTGAAATAACAGGTGGTATCTCGGTATAGTGTTGTAATACTCGGTTTCAACGGATTATCTTCGGATAACGGAATACCAGGCGCGGAGTGTTTCAGGAGTCTTGCTTATTTTGCGAGGCGCTCTGTAATCGTGGATAAGCTCCACCTAATTTATAGGAAGGCCTGCATTTAAAAAGAGTAATAGCCTAGTAGGTATGATTTAGGGAGGAAACCACTGCGTTGTATCCTATGTACAATGGATTCAAATAAAAGAAAGTGCTTCATATTTGTTTGGGCGCATATTTGTTTTTGAGTATTCTTATACCCTCGACTTTTGTTTTTTTTGGTAGCAACGCATTTGTGGTCGACCTAAGAAAGAACTTGAGTTGATTGCATATGTCCATGGGTGGGAGTGACTACTTACACTCAGGTGGACTGCATTCTCGTATGCTACCTTCTAGATATAACTAGCATATGAGCATGCAGATAGAAAGCTAAATCCAAGTCGGAACTTTTTCAACCTCAACGACATCTAATAATACTTTTACAGGAACTGTTTGTGACAACAACTACAGAGAGAGTAGATTACTTACGATAATCGACCATTTCCGTCACTTATTGCGCTAGGCTTGAGATAATCGCGAATGATCCCGAGAATAGCGGCTATAAACGAAAAGGGAACTCTTTCGTAAGATAAACGACGTTTTTGTTTTAGTCGTTTGTTGTTAAGATAGTTAAAATATCGAATATGCTATAGAGAGACCGTAGTAATTTAAAAATATGCAGTTTTAATAAATTTTATATCTAAGCATGGTCTACCAATATATTTTTGTATCAAAAACTATTTAAAAACGCTTCTTACGCTCGTATAATACATACATAACAACGGTTAATATTTTGGTTATAAGTAAAATATAATAAGAATCGTTTTGTATGGATATGTATTAACATTATAGCAATTATGCTATCACGATGAATATCTCGCAGATAGCGTTGTTAGTTACTCTGCAACGGATTAGCGGATAACGGAATGCCGGGAGACACAGGGTTTCCGTTGCTTACAAGGCTCGTGATAAGCTCTCTAACTGTGTTGTTGTAGTTTCTTCATTACATGACAATTAGGTATTTGCGTTTCGTTTGTTCTCAACTATTTTTATGTCCCACTGGTGGGCACGGGTCTTTCCCACAATTGAGGAAGGTTGAGAACATACCCCTCCAATCTACTTCAATGCGTGTTGACTTTTCATGCATGCGAATGTTAATAAATTATGTAGAGGTAGCAAAGAAGTAGCAAAAAAGCATGCAGTCCACTTGATGGTAAGTGGTCACTGCCCATTTGTATCTGTATCTGTATGCACATCTGTAATCAACACAAGACCTAAATCGAAGTTCTTTCTTAGGTCGACCACAAATGCGTTGCTACCCCTGAGGACTAAGTTGGAACGCCTCGGCTAAGTAT
>DWNJ01001186.1:0-12595 GCA_018250275.1 Udranomia eurus
CGTTAGTCTAAGAAACATCCCCAGCTAAAAACACGACTATCAGTTGCCGACGACATTACACGTCCACACGTCACCGAGGACGTTCTAATTAAAATATTTGTTGCATGAAGCGAATATGGAAAAAATAAACCCGGTGGCGTACCGGTAGCGAGGCACCCTCCATATATCGTTTTTATCGCTTCGCACGTCATGTTTAACCCGTTCGTTGACAAAAGGTATTTAAATGAAGCTGTCCCGCGATATTTACTGCGCGCAACGGCATTCCAGCCAACCATTAAACACTCAGCTTGCGCCCTGATACACTTTTGGAATCGGTTAACTTGTCATTTAGTGTCTGTTACGGCGTCATTTGACTGAAATGTTCTTTTAAATTCCACTACAATTAATTAAGGCACTGCGTTTAGACGCTTCTGTGTTAGTAGAAAGAAGTGCGCTAGGAGACTACTCAATATTCAGACAATTATACTAAGTAGTCTCTTTATAACTCATACGAGTAAGTCGTAAGTCATGTAGTCGTTCAATTATTATTATTACTGATCACCAAAAACTAAAAAGATCGCGTAAAGAAACCAATCTTAATTTTGTATTAAAATATGAATTTCACTTACATAAAATATTTGCTTAATAACTACTTATCACTGAACATTAACTTGACTGAGTGAATAATTGCATACTGAATAATTTAAGCACATAATTATTTTAGATACTTAAGTATAATGTTTATTACAAACACTTCTTACACACCTTTACGTACTATTTAGCTTTTTTTTTATTCCAGAGCAAAATAAGTTGTTTATGTTCCAAAATAAATAACGATTAACATTATTCATTTGATTATTTAACTGTTTTAAAAAACCAAGATACTTTTAACTGTGTTATAAAACTTCGTATAAATTATCCAAACAACAACCAATTTTGTATGTTAAGTAGGAAGAAGACTCAAAAACTCATAATACATCCGATGATAATTAGGTAGCTGCTAACTCGACAACCATGAACTCTATAAACGATACATTTGTATTTATGTTTTTAATATCTTTAACAATATGTTGAAAGTGTTGCAGTCGCGAACTAGCTCTATAATACTATTCATGTAAATTCTATAACACATAACGTACATATATTAAAATTCTTACATAGATACATTAAAATTGTTGACCAGTAGTTACATCTTGACCTCTTTAAACCCATCGTACAAAAGTACTTCTACACTGTTTTCTGACTCTTATAAACATATTTCATCATTGTAGAAGAAACAATGTCTGGGGACAAATACGTCGACATGCTCCTGAAGTTAATTAAAACCGAACAAGTTATTTACGTACGTATCAGTCAGCACGACGCTTGAGACAAATTTAACAATGCGAGTGTCTCGGCGTGACGTAAAAAAACGTCGCTAATGAAGTGCAAATCTGTCTCGATACGTGCTCCTCCAGATTTATTATGTCTCCCTTCTAATTGTTTTATGCTCGGGCTGAAGCTCGGCATGTCGTTATATTACGTTACATATTTTAGCAAAACATTTTCAGTGAGTCGAAAGACGTAAATGAGGAATAAACAAATTGTTGGTACAGATTCAGTCACAGATTCTTGCATGATGCTTGTTGTTCTAACATATGATATTTAAAGAGATTGTTGTAATAAAAAAAAAGTAGAAGGGGTCTATCGAATATACTGATCATTGAATAAACACAAAAAAAAGTTCCCCTTGGGGTTTTCATACGAAAAAAATGTGTCTATCTATAGATAGATAGATAGACATTTTTTTTATTAATTAAACTTTTCATTGTCATATAGCTATTAGTCTTCGGCGACATATAGATATTATTAATAAAATTACTGAATATCATTCATCATTTCGATGATTTGTATAAACGTTTATGATGATTAAATGTATTATAGGTATATGATAGATTTTTATAGGAAAACCTAATATCAGACATTCTTAGCGCAAGTTTAGATAGGTATGTGGTAAATGGTGAGTAGCGTTTAGCATTTTTTCCCGCATTATGGCCGACGTTTATTGACGTCCGTAGATACGCATCCATAATGTTATTGTATAAAAATGCCATGCCGTGTAAAACGGAGCAAGCGGTTCGACCACAGGGCATTCCGTTTCCCGCCCCAACCGCAAATGGCCTTTTAATACAGCCTGTTTGCAATATTTACTCTGAACCGTTACAAAAATGAGTCTATAATGCTTACCACATGTAGAAGGGAAGCATTGGAAAGCTGCCAATTATTTATATTCAGTTATCTTTTATACATAGACCACCACGCACATCCATGTTATAAAAACGTTGATACTACTATAATAATCATTTAAAAGATTCTAGAGACTAATTTGAAAAATTGCTCATCATCATGTTAGTGTATCTTATGTCCCGAAAACCAGACGGTTGGACCGATGTAGAAAAATACGCGGGACATTAACAGACTTGTAATCTATCCCATATTCCAAAGACATGTGGTTTGCAACAGCTCTCATGTAGGCATACGATTTCAATTTATAAATATATTTTGATAAAATTTCATAACATTCCATCCAAAGGAGTTTAGTTATACCTTTATATTAAATGGGTATCGCATAATTGCGTATAGCGTAAACCAATCCCGTATATGCTCTCCAGTTTCACATAACAGGAGCCACTCGCCAATTATTGCCACAACGCAAACATTACATTACGTCCTTGCAATGAGAACCGCATTTTCACTCGGTGTTCTTCATTTGTTTCCTGCTACCAATTATCCATTTCCCCTATTATTCTCATTATATCCCAATTAGCGTTGGATCATCGCGCACGAGTACAAAGTGAATTTCGAAAAATGTAAACTTTATTTCACAAATTACTGCTCGATGTGCAGTTCGGCAAATTATTTCACATAATGGATATAATAATGCAATGAGTGAGTCATTCTTAAATAAGTGGAAATATGTATGCTGGTTTTCTGACGGGGTCCCTCTCAAAGATTGCACTTGGAAGTTTTTGTATTCACCTTTGAGTGTACCGCCTGCTATACGGAGAGCAATTCTACGCAGTAGGAAATTAATATAGCAGTCGAGGACCCCGATCAAAGATATCAGTCCGATTTGGAAGTCATTAATGTCATCAAAATAGCTGCGCTCAGCTTCTGGATATGAACAGTCCTGGCGAGGCACGGCAAGGCAATGTATGTCTTGGAGTGTGGATAGAGAGGTCAGAGTGGCTAGGAGTAATCGGTGGGTTTGTCGGTGAAGTCGTATAGATGTTGTTACGGGAATTTAACTTTTATGTTCAAGCATCTAAGGTCGATGTTAGCTTGAACAGATGCGCTGGAGTGAAGGTTTTGCAACTCACTGCATTAACCTGGCTTGTTAGAGCCGTAATGAACGCTAGGTGCAAGTCACGAGGGCAGAGGCGCCGGCCGTCAGACCCGTCATCGGGCTCCTGTCAATACGCGACCGACAGAGAAGGTTATTTTCAAAGACCCGCCACCACTAATTAAGTCTACTGAATAGAAGTTGTCGGAGTTACTATAACCGTGCTGTTTTATACGTATTGCGTTGCCCAAAGATTACTCGGACCGATGGTGTTAGCATAATTATATCATAAACAACTTATCTATTGTATTAATGTAAAAATCAGAGGTTTTTTTACTCACTATATTCGTACCTACTAAGTAGGATAAACTCACAAATACAACTAATGAATATCTTTTTAGATTCACTTTTAATGTTTATAATACATACCATGTATTCTAAAATACATAAATACCATTTACCATATATCTAAGTGGCTGTGTCATGTCAGAATCAATTATTAATTTAGCGCCTGCATCACAATAGAAGTTTGAACCCCGACCCCCGGACCGCGCCACCCGCCGCGCGTCACCGATAGCCATTGATACAATACATAGCCCATTGATACAACTATCATTCCACTCTACTCGTTTCTAGATTCTCTTAATGCATGTCACTTTTTCCTTACTTTTGTTTATCTCTGAGACCGTCTCTTATATTATTTTTATACTTATTTATATTTCTTTAGCGATACCTTCTTCTAGTAATAGTTATCAATAGGTTTATTATATAGATAGGTTAATATATATTAGGTACTGAGTAATAACTCAGTAGATATATTAACAAACTAATAATAAAGTACAATTAATTAATAAGCTATAAATAAGCGAATAAATCCTATTTAAAAAAAATTGACATAAAAAAACATGTTTACCTAGATATGATATACGATGCACATTCCCTACTGAATACTTTGAATGTAATTTCTTTAGCATTTTTACGATGTATGCGACTCGTTTTATGCAAATAAAACTTCATGGCATAACGAACGAGCATTTATACACGCAATACAACCATAATGGATACATTGGTAGAAGGACAGCTCATAAATCCCATACATTACCAAACCGTAAACCAATGCGCACGTCCCATTAAGTCTATTATAAGAACTATCGGAAATTGCGACTATTAAATGTAGCATCCGGCTTTTAACTGTAAATTTTCCGTTTGCAATTTGTCGTTGTGAAAGACTGGTTCTCAAACGCTCGACGCTCCTTGCGTTGACGACCCCATTAAGTGCAGTTACGACTGAGAAACTACTTTTCATTTTCCTTTGTAACTATAATAGACAATAGATTGTAAATCTAATTGCAGTTTTTGATTTTCCTTAAGATCGTGTTGATTTAATTATGTCAGTTAAACACTGTTATTGTCTTTGCAACTGTTTAGAGAACATTAGTTTTATCGAAGTTTCTGTCTTTATAGTTCATAATTTAAGTGCAATTCAGTAACAATTTATAATTCACCAAGCTGAATCTGATTTCATTATGGCTTTCGAAACGCAGCTTAATTCAATATCATAGCTATTTCGTTCTATTATTTTTAAATAACTCTAATCCTACCGATATCTTAGTTCACTACGCAACAAACATTTGGCAAATGTTTTGACTACGGCTTTTCCTCTCTATTAGGCGAGGGTGCGTCGCCATTAGTCCCCTCGGAGCAATATTTCACGTCCTCAGAACCCAACGACCTCCATGAATACTCTCCACCACACTCAAGCTTTAAATCGCGCCTGCCAATGATTGCCGCAGTAATCCACATTGTTGATCTTGAGGGGTCCTCACTTTCGCTCATGAAATGTCACTTCGAACATTAGCGAGATTCTTGTAAGTGTCAGTACGTTTTGTCACGTCTTAAAAGAACTTTAAGAAGTACAACGACACTGCTGTAAAAGCTGTTACAGACCTGTAACTGCGAGAAAACATGAGCTAATATTTGGCACTAGTGTCCTATTCTCGTTTAATCTTCTTTAACTTTTATTCAGTGACTCAAGTCTAGTCAATTGTAATTCTTTTTTTAAACAAAACAAAAATGATTTAATTACAGCAATCTGTCAATATACGTCCGTTATAAAAATATGCAATGATATATAATAATATTATGAAATGATTATGTACAAGCCTCAACTCGGTCCAACGTGTGCATACAGGATACATAACATAAAGGACTGTTTTACGTGCCTTCGAATTATAGTAAATCCTTTTCTGAATAAACTAAAAACATAGAGAACATAGGAACAGACATAGAACATAACATAGAGAACAGACAGAGACAGAACAGACAGAGAGCATAACATTACCAGGTGCACTAGTTAATATAGGTACCGTGACCATATGACGTCGGTACCCTTAACGCGCAGTTGTCAAGCGGTACATTGTGGTCGCTGCGGTCCCGCCATTCAAAGCATCCTTTGCTCCTCATTCAGCGCCCGTACAAGCCACAACTCGGTCCAACGTGTGCATACATTTAGGACCGTTTTACGTGCATACCTGCAGTTTAGATTGGTCTGTTGCGGTTGCAAATTGGTCAGTGATGTGTAAATTTATTCGAATATATAGGTGGGTACGTTCTAGTGTGTGTGTTTCTAGGTTTAGATCTAAAGCAGTTAAGATGAATACGATATATTTAGAATAGATTCTTGAAACATGACAATAATAATCTGACTGTACTAACTATATAGTTTCACATATTTGGACAGATACCAATCGAAATCAAATTATTTGCGCGTATCGATTACAGCCACGTTGTAGTATACCTACATATCTAATATATGTCTTTGGAGTTGATTTTTTTTATGACTGGGAGATAAACGGGCCTGCAGTCCACCTGATGGTAAGCGGTCACTCCCGCCCATGGACATCTGTAATAAACCCAAGACAGATTCGGAGTTCTTTCTTAGGTCGACCACAAATGCCTTGTTACCCCTGAGGACTAAGTTGAAACACCTCGATTAAGTAAGTCTCCCTGATCACACCCTTCAAACCAGAACACAGCAGCAAGAATACTGCTGTTATAAGACAGAAATTGGTGTAGCGGTGGTGCCTCCGGAGTCGAACCGTAAAAGGTTCTACCACCTTCGAGAACTGTTGAATACAGAATATCGATCAGACTTTCCAAATGTAATTAGATTCGTAGGTACTTTGGTGGTCGCGTGGCTCGGACCGCCCGCCGCGGCCGACACTGCGCTATGCTAATTCAATTGTGTTATGAGAGCGGATAGCGGGCCGCGATACCATCGACTCCGCCCGCATTATCATAATAATGCGCGAGTCATCTCGGACGCGCCTCGGCTCTGTCGACACACTTCATATCCGATACACGAGATACAGCCAACACTGTGTTCCTTTGTAACGGCCATTGATACCCGACGTGTTAAATCAACGTGTTGAATTCAGAAAGTGGCTTAAACTTTAAACCGGACCGGTCACGTTGGCCCACGGAAGGGAATATTGCATCTAATCGATTCGCAGAAGTGTTGAAAATGGCGAAAGCGGTTCTCATGGCGCATTGCCCGAGGCCCGTAACCGTACACAGTTCTCAACGCCGAAGATTGTATTCATCTAGCGGGATGCAAATTGAATTATGGGACTTTTTGTATCTACAATGGTTTAATACCCTCGCTTTGTTCTTGGCCGCGGAGTAAGTACGTGACGATTGAACACTCAGCGCCTTGTAATCGGTCGCTATCAGTACGCCGCGCCGTGATTGTTCTGCTCGACCGTCCCAGCCGTGACGGCAAATTACAGTATTTTATTTTATTACTTATCTAATTGTAGCTATTGTTTCAAAGATGTTTCAAATTTTTTTCATACAACGCAAGAAATGCTTATCGATATGGGAGTATCTACGTCGCAAGGGTCTTTCTTAGAAATGAAATTGGTAATTAGCTGCTGAAAGTAACCATGGCGCTTGTGAGTAAGAAATATTGTTCAAATGATAGTTCCAGACGGCTCTAATTGGTACGAAAAAACCGTAGCGCATCATAATTGTTCGTTTTTATTAGTCGACTGCACTAGGCCGTGGCTGTCGACTCTTGTGGTTTAGGCCCGCGGGGCCTCTACGTCGGCAATTTTCTCAGCAATTAATATCCTACGCTGTTCAATTACTAAAATGTAAAAAAATGTGAAACAGAAGACGGAGAAAATTACAAAGCCACATACATCCATTGAAAACTGTTCCACGCTAGCAGCGCCCGGTGCAGCGGGTGAATCGTCGGCTAATTACACCCGTCGCATTGTATCGGCATGTGTCACTGGATTGTGTTATTATTGTGCGTCAACTCTTCATTATATTTTCATTTCGAAAGAATACCCTAGGTCATTAGCGCGCCGCAATTTGTCCGTTAGTTAGCTATAATGTCAATTGATGGCAATAATAGTAGACGCTTTTGTGGGTCACACCAATCTGAGAATGCCAGTTGTGTCCGTAAATTGAACAATCAGAAAACGGAGCAAAGAGACCGACCGCCGCCGGGCGCCCGGGGCGATGTGTTCGAAACATTTTATTTGTTTGTTAGTAACATATAAATGCGGCTAATTATTATAATTTCAGTGGAGATTACAGGAATTATGTTGCTACCAAAAATACGTGAGTTTAACGACGTTTTCTCGGAACTGTCGGCGAGCGGCGGCCGTCGGCGACGTCGAGTGCTGGCACGCAACATGCAACATTCATTTTGCAACGCGACCTTGAACTTATCTCCGAGTATTAACCGACTTGCGATGCTGCAATTTTAGATTACTATTTGTAAGCCTGCAATGTTATAGCAATATGTAAAAATTTGGTACTTAAAAATAACTAGCAAAAAATATTCAGATCTGTCTGTCTGAATAGATTGCAAAGTATTCATATTTCATTATACTATAATATACGTGTATATAGGTATGAAGATAAAATAGTAGTTAGAAACGTATAACACTATAGTGTTCCATAGACTTACATGGTAGATAAGTACTTAGATACATTAATAATATCAACACTGCGACAGAATACAGAACAAAGGTTTGAAGTGGAAGACGCGTTGTTTCCATTCGAACGTTTTTTATCGTGGTTGGAACTGGTTTCAAATTGTACTCCTATTATCCAGACCCGCCAGCGAAGGTCGGCCGTCATATGAAAATTTTGGAGTAAATTCCATCACGCAAAATATTGCTTCATGTTAAGGAGGTCCGTGAATTTAACACAAGTTTTTAAAGCTTTAAAATTGATGAAATTCACCAAAACGCAGTCCGAATTTCTCGATAATGTCCAATATCGTGTTTATTTGTTGATGATGTTGTGTCGCGTGATAAAACGTTGCAGCTATGATAGTGATTAATATGCCAATTTGCAATCAAAATAAACATTTTATCATGATTTATTTTTTCTTCTCTTTATCATGACAAGTTGTCATTCATTCATATGAATGATATGAAGAAATTATATGATATGATTTATAGCGTTGCAGAAATGATAGAATTAAAAATTACAATTGCAGACTGCGAATTCCTTTTGACTGTAGTGATTTTTATATTCCTCGAAATGTAAACACTGTAAAAACGACTCACGCATACTACACCTAGATTATTTCAAATTTTTAATGTCTACGCGAAACGACTAAAAACCTTTAATAATGAGCGTGTCGCCGCGGGCAGAAGCGTGTATAGGGCTAAAGAGTGAAAATATATCGGTGAGTGTGAGTGAAGGCGTGAAACCGCGTAGTTACTGGCCATTAGGGCTCCACGCGGCCACATGGCTCCTCAAATTGGGCGAAACAAATTATTTATTTAAATGGATATTATCGGCCTGTGACGTTCGTCCAGTTTTGACGCGCATGTGCGCTTAATTCCACCGCCATGTGTGCTACTGCGATGTTGTTGGTGTTTTTTGCCGTGATTCCAATTGTCACAGTTATTGATCAACCTATTTCGCTGTACCGTACATTATTCTTATTTATTCTGTGTATTTATGCGTACATTATTTATCATTGAATAAGATAAATAAAATCTTTTGTAGGACGAAAGTAAAACATTGTGGTACAAAAGGCGGCACTAGCTAGATGAGTTTTATAAATAAATATCTAAGGACATAATTCAATGTCTTCTGATAAATCGGGAATTTAGAACACATTACGAAACGAATATCTATATATAAGCTTGCAAAGTTTGAACACTCTCTCGGTATTCATCTTGGCTTATTTTGTTCAAGCATTACATGCATGTTATATTCAAAATTTGTTATAAAATTTCATTGTGTGAGCATTAATTTTTGATAGGTCGATGAAATTGTGTGGTAATGTGTCGGACAGTCACGGCGCCCACTCGCCCAGGTGCCTCGGGCCACAGCTATACTTCATCGACTGTTCTCGTATTACAAATTATTGTACTGCTGTATCAAAGTAACTTTTACTAGGCACTTGATTTTATTTTACAATGCAAAAGTAATGGATATATAATGGAACATATATGTGCTACATAATATAAATATATTACTTTACTTATTCAATATCGTATGGCAGGTAATGTAGCATTTAAGTTCGATTAGTATTTAAAATATAAACTAAAATTACCTCGTTATCCTTTGAATTTAATATTCCGAGTCATTCCAGGTTCTAGTCTCTAATAAAGACTCCTAAAAATAGTTTTCTCGAAGGTATCTTCCATGTACAGACAGCAATCACTTACAGATTTATTATATATATAGATATACGTAGATATAGCAGGACGTATGAACTTAATACATACTGCGCGTATGCATAAAGTTCACACTAGCAACTTACCCAGTAGGTTTTGCTTGAAGAGTTAAACCGGTAACCTTTTTTCATTTTCTTAACTTACAATTTATTTTACACGCGTAAAAATCATTATCATATATCGCGTTTATTGCTTTTAATGAATCATTTTTCACTTGCCGTATTTCTTTTGGTGCATTAGCGAAGTTTTTAATGCTTAGACGAACCATAGATGATTGCAAATGAGCAACTATAATATTCGTTCTAATTGATATTGAATTGAACCTTCTTAATATGTACCATTTCATAAGGAACATTAGTCCTGTTTTTTAGTTACAAAACATATTACAAGTGTGAATGACTGGTCGTTTACTATATTTCTTGTTAATTGATGTTAAAGATATTAGATCGTCATCATAGATATAGAAATTAATGTTTATTATACGTTTTAACTTCTAAAGTTGCGATAAACGGCATAGGAGCGTTTCACACTCCGCTTCTAGTCGCGTGTGTGGAGGTCGCTTAATGTAAAAATAATGTCTTTCCGTCATTATCTTCTACTTAATTCACCCCTATGGCGTTTTTTATTACGCCACAAACCTACATCGAACGAAATAACAATATGCGATTAAATTGACACATTTCACGATGCCCGCTAATGTTCGTATTTGGGCATTCTGATTACCTACCATATGCTATACTATCTGCTTGTTATATGCCTTTGATTATCTAAAATATAGTAGGCACTTGAAATGAAATGAAAATTATTTATTGTTGACTGTTTGACAAAGATGTTACAACAAAATAATTGGTTTAGTTTACCCTATTCGGGCATACAATAGTTATAACTAGTTTAGAGTGCACACTTAATAATTTTTAAATAACAAACAAATAAATATATTTTTATTGGGCTTTATATGTTAAATTGATGATTATTTTTCCATGATTATTGCATCTTATTATTTGAGGTTGAAACACATATGTTTGGCATTATTTGTATTATTTGTCTCTTTGTTTTGGTTTGTTTTGATTTTGACCTTACTTTCAATGAAACCTAAATAAGAGTGAAGATCCAACCTAAGAATCGTTCAATTTTATAAAGTACATTAGTGTTAAGGACTTTGTTTGTGCTTTAGTATAAAATATAGCCTATTTTCGGAGAGTACTAATGATGACTACATAACCAGTGAAGGCATATCACAGTGCATTGTAGGTATCTATTTCCTTGTCCGCAACACTCATTTGTTTTGATTAATTGAAGTTTGGTCATTATTTTCTCACATACAACTCGCACACACTTTCCTTTACATTGATATTTTAATCATAATTCCTCTACTTTGATAATAATATTAGTACGCGAAGCAAAAACTTTGATAAGGTTTTTAGGACAATGACACTGTTGGAGGAATGTGAAATTTGGCACACTCAAAGTTTATGCGGAGAAGAAATGCAGAAAGCTAATATTTCATATAATAATTCATTAGACATATTTTAAATTAGTAAAAGAAAACATTACGCACACAGCTATGCCTTTGACGCACACACGTAGACGCTTGTTATACACGGAACATAGTTTTAATACTGAATCGAGAGTTACATGGGGATCGGAAATGCTATTACATTGACTATAGTCAAAAATATATCCAAGTTATTTCTCTTCTTGGCATCGCGCGTTTTGCACATAGCCAGGAATTATTCTATAGGTATAATATATAAATATTTTACGGTTTTTGTCCACCGCTAGGCGATCTCTAGTTTAATTTAATACGTAACGTAAGGTTGATACAGAGACGGAAGCGCGATCAATATTCTCCCCACTAGTGTCGGATGGCGACAGAAATATAACCCTTGGCTTAATGTCCTTTACGGCAATTATCCACCACGAATTATTTCGTAATTCGAAGTCACCAAGTAACCCAATTATCGAGCCACGAATTAGCTTTGAATTTATTTTGGTCCACTTATACCAATTTCGACTCGAATTGTTTTCACTTACAACGTGCGTTTTAAGGTTAATAACATTCATGTGTATACAAATCCCAAGTAGTAGGTATATACTTGCCGTTTTAAGAATTTAGTTATCTTATTTCTAGTCTTGTTCTGACAATACCCGTTTTCCAAATGTTGGTGGCAGATTACAGATTACAATAGTACCTAAACTTAATATGAATTGATTTGATATTAATACAATATCACTGTAATGTTAAAAGCAGATAAAAATCAGATTTTTAATTCACCACGAAAGTAATTAAAATTACTGGTAATAAATAAAAAACCAAGTAAAATTCATATAAGATCTAATGACGAAAGTAGCGTAATAGATTGAAAAACCCAATTGCTATTTAGCTTATTATTAGATTAATTTTATAAGACGTTAATAAATAAATATATGCAAGATTGTAATTATTACGGGCATAATAAATGAGTAGGTATATAGTTATATTTAATTATTTATAACTCTTAGTCACGATAAAGACATAGGACCGTATAAAGTCTGTATAATAATTAATTTAAACTATATTATTAATAGCAATTGGGTTTTT
>DWNJ01001187.1:0-12592 GCA_018250275.1 Udranomia eurus
AGCCGCGGAACCGTTGGTGCCTACTAGGCGATCCCCGCGTCTCCGTTCGTACCGGGCGAGGAGGAACGCCGTCAGGTTTTGGTGGGTTCGAGTCCCACATAACCCTTTCCTGACGTAAAAAAAACCGTGATGTCAATGACATAGCTGTTGAGTTTATTTGTGTGGGATGTAAGAACTGAATGATACGTGCTTCTTACCATTACTGAGTTTAATGGTTGAGCCGAAGCTCACTCTGAAGTTCCAAATGCCATAAAGTGCACTTTAGTTAATAACACTGTAATCGTTTTAAGTGAAATGATTTAAAGTTGGTAAAATAATTACATTTGGTCGAGATATCGCGTGCCAGAAAGCAATGATATGTGACCTAGAATGCATTAAACACATTTACGTAAGGTGCCTTTGTTACTATCAATTACGTGATTAAAAACATACCAGGATTAAAAACAAAGACGTAAATAATCATAATTCCATACTATTCTTTTGGAACCATGTATTTTTATAAGGCAGTGTCCTATCTATGTAAGGCAGGTACAATTCAAGAATAAAAAAAATTATGCCTTTTTAAGGCACCGAATTTAATATATGAATTAATGCCAATTTATTTTCGGAGATGTCAAAGTTAGTGATATTTAAGCGTGTATCATCAGCAGAAGATACATAAGGTATGCTGGAGTTAAGATACGGATATCACCTAATTTTTTTAGACTTCTAGATTTTTTCTTAGTTTTGAGCTATTTTATTTGCATCACATACACGATCTATTGCTTTGTCTTTCAGACATCTTTGAGTTATTTCTATCGCTTGCTTATTAAGGAGAGATAAATCGTTTGCCTCAAATTAGTTGTACGAATAATCGATAAAGAATTTCATTATTTTTATGCGTCTGGAAACTATCGAAATATTTTCTGTATATTGTGTCTAGGTACGTCCGATTACCCGACAAATTTCAGCTCTGACAAAAATATACAAAACTAGTAGTTTAATTTTATGCTAGTCCAACTGCAATCACGTATAGCTCGCAATTCACGTTAGGCACTGCTTTTCAATTTTTTTTATTTTGTTTGCAATCACAGACACACTCGCTACCACAGCAGATAATACGAAGAAGGCCGCCGAGTCTGCGTATAACTCAGCTAAAGGTAAGCATTGTTCAACAGAATTGCATGTAAATGTAGATCGAGAAATTAACTCACGATAAAATATTTGTAGTGGTGACGAGATTGGAGCCCTTGATAATTTCTTATGAGAGCAACGGTCAATTTTTGTAATATTGTCAATCGTTAAGTACCTATAAGTATGGACATTTCCAGATTCATTCGGCTTATTTTTTTACGGACAAATTCATAGTGATTTTAATCTGTATTTACTTGGAAATAGACAATTTGAAACCAAATTCATGGTGAACAGTAATTTAAAATGATAAAAAATAATAGAAATTATAAAGAGTTCTAAATTAAAGTAATAGTACGAGATTAGCACAGTAGATAGTTGTCAATAAAGCACAGATTGGGTATTGAGAGTTTGTACTAAAATGTATTTTATACAGTAAATCACCACTTGCATGTTAAAATAACGATTGAGTAGTTTATATTATAAGTAATTAATTTCATTACGCTAAAAGTAAGACTTAATTACACTGTATTATGTTGTATTGTAGACACAGTATCGAATGTAGTACAAAGTACTGTAGATAGTACACAGAAAACTGCTCAATCAGCGCTTGAGACCGGAAAGGCATACGCTGCGACCGCTAAAGGTAATAAATAAATCGTTTTGACTCATTGTATTGTCGATATTAGTAGAGTGATTGTTGATAAAAAGTTCATTTTCCATATTGTAGACACCGTTGCGACCACTATTAAAAGCTCAGTAGATACCACGCAAAAGACTGCTCAATCCGCTTTTGATACTGGGAAATCGTATGCTACGAGTGCTAAAGGTATTTAAAAATAGTATTTTTTTCGTGATTTCTATTTACAATATTTCACATATCACTGTTGATTCGTTAAATCTTATCCTTGTAGATACCATTGCTAGTTCTGTTCAAAACACAGCCGCCGCTACACAAAAGACGGCTCAGTCCGTAGCTGAGACCGGCAAATCATATGCCACTAGTGCTAAAGGTACATAAAGATGAAATGCCATTTTTTGTATTAAAACAATATTTTATCTCGTTAGAAAAAAAATGTAAATAGTTCATTTTCTTGTACCTAGATACCGTAGCCAGCACCATAGATACGACCCAAAAGACTGCTCAGTCTGCTTTTGAATCCGGAAAATCGTATGCCACAAGCGCTAAAGGTATTATATAGACAGTTTAAATTTGAGATCTAGTAAGAGTTTGACAATCAAAATTAAGGTTAAAAATTGTTTTATTAGATACAGTGGTCAGTACAGTTCAAAGTGCTGCAGATGCCTCCAAAAACACGGCCCAATCTGTTGCCGAGACCGGCAAACTGTATGCTGCAAGCGCTAAAGGTAGCTTGATTTGATAGAAAATATGAAAAATACATTCGAATTGTATATCCATGCTTTTGTTTATTCTTCGTTTGTAGATACTGTAGCGAGCACTGTAGACACTACGCAAAAAATCGCTCAGTCGGCATTTGATACAAGCAAATTTTATGCTACGTCTGCTAAAGGTAATTTATAGTCTTAAGCTGTACATGAAATATAATATTTTAAAGGACAAGTACTTAATAATAAATATCTGTCAATAGAACGTCCTTTCGGTAAATAAAGCCTAATCTGCTTTAAATACCATCGAATCATATTCGTCTCGTGAAATGTCATACGTGTCTGTTTGAAATTTAGTCTATTGAATTTAATCGTTTTTCCCTTAATATCATTATAATATTATCATCTATATACATCTAAATCATAATATCATTAAGTATAATAGTTTAAGTTGGAAATTTACAGCTTCTCTTTATTTGTAGATACTGTAGCGAGTACGGTAGATAGTACGCAAAAGGTAGCCCAATCTGCCTTCGATACTAGCAAATCCTATGCCACGTCTGCTAAAGGTAATTTGTTTCGAAGCACTGTTTGTTTATTTAATTTGTTATCTTCATTTGTGTTTGTTTATTTATCATTTTTGAATACCATAGATTCAGTGGCTAAGACGCTCCAAAGTTCTGTAGAAGGGACCAAAAATACGGCTAGTTCTGCCGCCGAGGCTACAAAGGCATATGTTGATTCTGCAAAAGGTAATGACCAGAATCATTAGACGGCTTACGTGTTTCGAGACTAAACCATGTTTGTGATACTGTGATTGTTATTTTTTTAAATCATATGCTTTTGTAAACATATACATACCTAATGTAACATACCTAGGTGACAATATCTAATACAAGAACAGGAATCCGTTAATGCTTAGATTTCATTCTTAGATAAGCGATACATTAGAGTAATTTGATGCGTTATCTCCATAGATATCAATTGCTTTTTGTGTTGTGTTATTTGTTTTGTAGTGAACTGTTACTGATTCCGTGCACGTTTTTGTTTTGCTATTTGCTTTAGATACCGCACAAAACACATTTCAGTCAGCATTGGATTTCTCAAAAAGTTATGCGAACTCTGCTTTCGATATTGGAATGAGTTATTTAGACAGCGCTAAAGGTGTGTGCTCGTCGTTTTGTTTGTTTGTCAACTAAATATTTTTATTTATTTTATAAATCAGTGCTGGCAAGTATTCTTAGTTATGTATTTTATGTACCTATCCATTCTTGTAGATACCGTAGCAACAACTGTTGATAGCACTAAGAAAGCCGCGCAAAGCACTATTGAGACTGGAAAATCATATGTGGACTCTGCTAAAGGTAAATCTGATACCTAAATAAGAAATGGGCATATATTTTAAAATAACGAATGAAATAATGTTAATATACGTATCTTTATTTCTTATATTTTAACTTTTTACTTATTAAGTTTTTGACTATTGACTTCAATATGTGGCACAATCTTTTACTATTATTTGCGCCATTTACAAATTATTTATCAGTTTCGTTTATCTGCTTTGCTTTGTAGATACAGTAGTGACTAGTGTCAATACTAGTGTCGATGCAACTAAAAATGTGGCAGCATCCGCCGTAGATAAAGGCACGACTCTGATTGGAACAGCTAAAGGTAACAAAGTTAAAAACAAAAAAGATATTTCTTTCAAATCAAAGTAAATCATTTCTCTTTCTGAACCAGTTTTATATGTTTTAGATTCAGTATCAAGTACTGTTGATAGTACTAAAAAAGTAGCTTCGTCTGCATTTGACACTGGCATATCATATGTTGGAACGGCAAAAGGTAAATTACTTCAATTAAACATGAAGAGAACACATATAAAAATAAAAATCGTGTTACAAAAATAGTTAATATTCATATCCATATCCAACGCATGGTTAGTCACGGTAAAATATTTCGCTCTACTGCTCCCTGCAACATTGTTAATACGTATTATTAATGGATATAAAGTTCTTATGAGTTACTTTATGCAGACGAAACGTTAATTCTCAATAAACTAGATTTTGTGTCATACATTTTAAATATAATTTCTAATAGTGTAGGAGCTCGATTGTAGTAAAATCATGTTCGTTGCGCAGTTCGCTGTTACTAAACTTACCTACGTAAGATTAGTATATTTAATGACTCGTAGTTCTAAAAGCTACATTCAGTAATAACGCTTGTAATGAAATTTTCCAAAAAATGCTTATTGAATAGATTTCGTACCAAGCACTTTAGATACACAAAATTAAAATGGAGCTATCTTAGCACTTGATACATTATATTAGTTAGCAGCTGAGCTATTTTCATATATTTAGTTTCGATTGAGTGTTGAGTGTACATTTAATGCCAATTCATCATATATTGTAGATACTGTAGCGAGCACGGTTCACAAAACTGTAGATACCACTAAAAATGTTGCAGCATCTGCTGTTGACAAGGGGTCGTCCCTTATGGGGAGCGCTAAAGGTATGTTTAGAAGTCAAAAAAGAACTACTCATGAATCCAATATTAGCAAATACCATAATTTGCGAGTAAACAAGAACATCTGGGCATATTGTTATCGTATGAATATACTTTCTTATAAAAGTAAACAAAATAAATTTATCAATATTCAATACAAGGGAAATTCGATTTTATATCAAAACTATAGAATCGGAATCCTAGTAAAATATCACTGTTAATTGTAGATGTTGTAACCAGCACTGTACACACTACAGTAGACACAACCAAAAATGTAGCAGCTTCTGCTGTAGATAAGGGCAATGCTTTTGTAGTCACCGCTAAAGGTATTTTGTTTTTGTTTGTTTTTAAAATCTATAAGTACAAAACACATGTTTCAAATAAGTTGGGACATTTGAAGTTAATAGAAAAATTAAACACTATTTCAATTGACTTCAAAATCCTTGACTTTTCTATCGAGATCTGAAGAAGTAAGTCTTATAACGCCTCATCGAATAAGTGAAGAATCATCCTTCTGAATCGCTTTAATCGTTTAACATATTTTTTATAGATACTGTAGCAAGCACTGTAGATACAACCAAAAATGTGGCTGCTTCGGCCGTAGATAAAGGCACAAAATTTGTAGGCAGTGCTAAAGGTACAATCCATAATTATTATCTAATATAGAAAGTCTTTGTAGAATTCTTGATATAGACACTACATATCCATCATGCTTACTCGTAGATGCTGTAGCAAATACTGTACAGAGCACTGTAGTTACAACCAAAAATGTAGCAGCTTCTGCAGTAGAAAAAGGCACTACTCTTGTAGGCAGTGCTAAAGGTATAACTTATTATTTGTAGCTTTTGTGTAATTTAAATATTTTTTTTAAATTCTTAACATTACACAAGATTTGATTCATTTATTACTTTTATCCTCATTCGTAGATGCAGTAGCAAATACTGTGCATACTACTGTAGACACAACCAAAAACGTAGCAGCTTCTGCAGTAGAAAAAGGCACTACTCTTGTAGGCAGTGCTAAAGGTATATACTGTAATATATGTAGATTTCTTAAATATACATACTAAAGTTAAACATATGGTAACATTAGGAAAAGATATATGAGGAACTATCTGTTGATCGCTATCACCCACTTGTAGATGCAGTAGCCAGCACTGTAGATGTAACCAAAAATGTAGCAGCTTCAGCCGTAGAAAAGGGCTCTGCTTTTGTAGGCACCGCTAAAGGTATCTATTTTAGCTCCTTTTAAAATGTAATAAACATAAGTCATGTGATGACATCATTTGAACTGAATATACAGCTTAAACGCAACTTCAATTGATTTCAACCTTTATTATAGATGTTGTAGCGAGCACTGTACACACAACTGTAGATACGACAAAGAATGTAGCCGCTTCTGCCGTCGAAAAAGGCACTAATTTAGTAGGCAGCGCTAAAGGTATTTTCCAATAATTACACTTTTAAAAATATATGTAAACGTAACGAAAAACTGTGCTGAATTGATTAAACGGTTACAAGTATACTCGTAGATAGTGGATTTATATCGTATTCATTTGTAGACGCTGTAGCAAATACTGTACACACTACTGTAGACACAACTAAAAATGTAGCAGCTTCTGCAGTAGAAAAGGGGACTACACTAGTCGGTAGCGCTAAAGGTAAAAATTGTACAATTGTCAATTTACGTTGCAGATACATAGAACGTAGTAACAAAAGAGAATTTGCTGTGAAAAATGAGATTATATAAACACTTTATTTATTCTAAAAATAAAAGTCGTTAAATTTGTTTATTCGAAAATACACTTTAAATATACAGATACAGATATTTAGGAAACTATATAGTAAAGTAGAACTAAACCTATCAAATATGTAGCAACTGCTATTTCTGTTGCGTCATTATTTTCTATAATTTGCAATTGCATTGCAAAACAGATAAAATAGACGAATACTTTATCTGTTTTGTTGCTTATTTTTGTAATCTGTTTGTAGATACAGTAGCTAATAAAATGCACAGCACAGTAGAGACGACAAAAAATGTAGCTTCCTCGGCTTTAGACAAGGGTGCATCTCTTGTAGGAACCGCTAAAGGTAAATATTCTTTAGGGTTATAGTATTTCTGGCATGTAGCATATTCGGTTCTAAATATATCCATTTATTATATATTTCTCGTAGATACAGTAGCGAGCTCGCTAGACACGACAAAGAATGTTGCAGCATCAGCCGTAGACAAGGGAATGACGTTTGTCGGTAGTACCAAAGGTATCTACTTGAATTACGATTATGCTTATGATTAACTAAGTCGTAAAACGCACTTATGCTAAAACGATAAACAAAAATAATACCAGTAACAGAGCAGCGTCCAATCGAATAATCGATCTTGAATTGATTTTGAAATTACAATTTTTTTGGTTAGAATTTGGTTTAAATTTGGTTTAAGTTTGGTTAGAATTTGGTTTAAAAATCTCATTAACTGTTTTAAAATTATCGTTCACAGGACACCATAATGCTTGAATTTCAATCTGTTGCTCCACTATGTTGTTTACTCATTGTTTTACTTTTTTTTTAGTATGTGTTTTATCGCTTTCTGGAGTCGCTTTAACGTGTGCGGACGCTTTATGTATATATTTTATTGTAGATACCGTAGCCAGTTCCGTAAAGAGTACAGTTGATACGACAAAGACGTTAGCGGGTACTGTAGTTGATAAAGGCACTTGCTTCGTCGCCAGCGCTAAAGGTATTGTTATTAGTTTTCGACGTTGTACTTCCGCGTTCAATTTCTGTTCTCGAATGACTTATCTTTAACAGTTTATTGTTCGAACCAAACAAAAGACAATCTTTCTGTTGTATTATTAATATTATATGTTGTTGGTAATTTTATATGTTTAATTCTAGTTCATGCCTGCATGTTTCGTCTTAAGTAATGTGATATGTGATTGTTGCATGTGGTTCTTTCTTTTCTGCTTATTATCTATTTCTTTTCAAATCTATTGTAGACGAAATAACATCTTCGGTGAAGGGCAAGGAAGCTGCCATTAAGGACAAAAACGTTGTAAAAAAAGCTAAAGGTAATTTTGTTAACACTTTCCTTCAATACTAATAGTGAAATGTCTATATTTGATCTTGTGTCTCTGTCTCTCTCGATCACAGAAACTTTTAACAGCGGCTTTGAGAATACTAAGAAAACCTCTGAATTCTTGATTGAAACAGGTGGTGGCTTTTTCAATGATATTACAGGTAATGTTTCTTCGATTTGATAGGTGTGAAACGAATTGCAGTTTAATAAACGAGCGAATATTTTTGTAGATATGATTCAAAGCCAGTTCGATGGTGCGAAAGACGCGACTCTATTCGCATTTGATGATACTAAGAAAACAGCGGAAGATTCGACCGGTATAATTTGTTATATGCGAGTTGTCTGCTTTAAACAAATTGTAACATTAACAGAGTGTCATAGTTATTAATCATAATAACGACTACGGATTGTGTGTATTTTTGGCGCGTATATGCCATGTCCATTCGCGAAATAATACCTGACAATCATTGAACTGAAGGCTTTATCAATGACGTATACGTGTTATGTCAAGGAACCCAACAAATACTTTAAGAAAAGTCGGATCTTTTCACACGCTAAAATTCACCTAATCCATTTGTGGAAGAAATAATAACTTAAAATTATATTTTAATATTTCGTTTCTTATTTGTATTTAATAACTTTGAACTTGCGTAGAAACTGTGTGATTTTGTGCTCTAAACAATTGAGTTCTATTTTAAACGAATATTAATGAATCTAACTATTAGAAAGACTGTATGAGAAGAATTATACCATTTTTTGTATGAAATGTCATGATTATATTTAATAGCGTATCCAAACATTAATACGTCATGTCGTTTCACATATAAAACCCGTAAAACACGATTTTTAAATGGATTTTACATAATTATTAGTTAAAATGACATTATTACCAATTTAAAAAATTAACTTTAATTACGTGCGTGTGTGTGCGTTAACATTATATGACACCAAAAGCTGTTATGCCGGGAAAGGCAATCTTTTTTGTGTTGAGCGTTTGAACGAATTGTTCAAAACATAGTCTTTTTTCTATGGTTTTTAGTGAAAAAATTATCCACAGACTCCATCAACGCCACCGTTGATAACACGAAGAAGGCAGCTGAAGCGGCTAAGGAGGAGGCGAGGAAGGCTGCCGAGGCCGCAAAGGAAGAAGCTAAAAGGGCTGCCAGTGAGTGCAAACTACTATGTACACGTGGATACTAATTAAAAATTAAATGTATTTAATTTGTAAACTCTTCTTACTATTGTAAGAGCAAGGTGTGAATACATGTACATCTTGTTTCAGAATTTAGTATAATGCCAATTAATTAGTTATAATAGAATTTGGTGGTTATTTTTAAATTTTACGCATGAAAAACTTGCCTGTTACGTCGTTTATGTACACGAGAAATAGAGTTGGCCCAAGATTTTCTTTAACCACATAGAAGCACTGCTGTTAATAATTTTTATACACAGACTTACGATTTGTCAAATATTTTTTTGGGTAAATTAAGTTATTTGCCTCGAATTCAAATAAACTCCTCATGTAAAGGCCCTACGGATGTTTGTGTACACGGGTTACCCGTGCGGCCGGCGTATTGCGTTCTCGGTGTGGATTACGCGGCTAACCGCTCCCCGCGTGATGTGTATATTTGAATTTAAAATAGCTGATATTTGTTCATTGAGTAAACGGTATAGGAATTCGGGTGTTTACGATTTTTATGTGTTCAAATATGTGCTATGACATGTTTATTGCAAGGTTGGTTTAATTTTGTTGGACTGTTATTGCGTGCGATTTGATGATACCCTTTGTGGTTACCTTGGTTTTGTGAGGTTTTTTTTAACCTGGGCGGTAGCAAATGAGCATGCAGTCCACTTGATGGCCAGTGGTCTCTACCGCCAAAATAGGGTCAAAGTTCTTCGTCGACCACAAATGGGTTGCTACTCCTGAGGATTAAATTGGAACGCCTCGATTATGTTTGTCTCCCTGACCACACCCTTCAAAACAGAATACAGCAGTAAGAAAACTGCTGTTATAAGGCAAAAATAGGTGTGGCGGTGGTGCCTCCAGCGTCGAACCGTAAAAGTTTTTTCTTATGATATTGAATGTTATTGAAGTTGAGTAACCCAGTATTGTTCCCAAATGCTAAGATTCAAAAACAAGGCTGTATGACAGCGATGGTAACATAATCGACACCTGACCAAACTCTAGGCTGCGATTAAAATTATTGTACCGACAGTAGCCATGTTACACGACAAATTTCAGATGCAGTAACGGCAGAACATCTCGCTTTTGAGCGACAAAATTAAGAAGCACCTAACACTTTAGTTTAATAACTTCTTACAAAAGGCGAAAATAATGACAGTGACTTCATTGCCAACCCTGGATGATGATGATGATGATGAGAGTATTCACAGACGCAGCGGTAGAGGAGTCGAAGAAGGCTGCGGAGAAGGCTGCGGCGGACGCGAGCAGCGCGGTGCACGGCGCGGTGGATACTACCCTCAAGCGGGTGGAGGAGGCTGCGGACCAGGGCATCAGGGGTGCGGGGCAGGCTGTCGACGCCAAGATCAAGGACGCTGACAAGTTCTTGAGCGAGAAGCGCGAGGCGGTAAGCTAACTGCATTACTGCAACTACTCGCAGCATTAAAGTAGATACTGTGTTACGGAGGCTGTCAACATTTTAAGCTTTGTATGTTGGGTAATGATTCCTCAGTCTCCTTTGACGTAGATGTGAGTATGAGTGATGCTGTTGAGTGAGATCTATTTCTTTCATATATCTTAAATGAAATGAATGTTTCATTTAAACATTAATCTACTTAAAACTCTCATTACTGATACAGGTTTGAATCTAGTCCCACAGCCTGACAGCCTGAGATGAAAGCCTGAAAAGAGAGGTTTGAATCTAGTCCCACAGCTTGAGAGAAAGAAAAGTATTTCGTTTATTCTTTTTTTTTTGTTTTAAAGACTAAGACGTACTAACGATTGGTTTCAGCTGGTGTCTGGGTTCTCGACAGCGGCTCACGATGGCGCCGAGGGCGCCGCGGGCTTGCTCAGCAAGGGACTGGCCGCCTTCCCCAAGTAGACCGGCCTCGCGCCCCCAAATCCCCCCCCCCTCCCCCTCCTCATCACCCGGGAAAATTGCAGACACGAACCATTATAAGAGGGGTATCCGAATGCTTTAGTCATAAAATTATTTTATAGCATTAAGCATCCAAATGTTAAGGTATTGAAGCTGTTCTAAACTGTTTTTTTTTATTGTTATGGAACATATTTCATTTTATTCATATCCTACTACAAATATATCAATAGACATGTTTTTTCACATATATACCAATAACAGTATGCAGACAAATAAACAACTTGATATGCCAAAATAAAAATCTTAATTTTTTTCAGTTCAGCTGTTTTGTGACTGAAGTGTTTTTTACCCTTCTTAAATATATAATATTCATATGTTGTATTGTAAAATATTGTATAATTGCTGCAGTTTGGCTAGAAATGTGCCACAATTTCTAATAAACATAAATATAATAAGCAACACAAGTGCTCGAACAATCATTATCAGTTTCTAATTTAAACTTTGTTTCTACTAATATCTCTTATCTCCTTAAATTAAAGGAGATCAAAGATATCTCCTCATTCAAAGAGCTTTTAGCCAAAATGTGGTAAATATATTTATAACGACGACAAATGTAAGAGATACCTATTTTTATTACATATGCATATATTGTATTTCCAAAAGCTACGAAAAAAAAGTGAACTGAAAAATGTAAACTGTTGATTTTCCCGCGACATCTCTAATTTAAGTCATTTAGTTTACCACCTATATTTTACTGGTACAACTATGCATAGATTTTACTTTTATTATTTAAGTCACACTGAATATTTTGCACTTGCGAACATATTATAGTTAATTTATAAGCGCACCGGAACCATATAACATATTAGTATGAGATTTCTTTTAATATTTGAAATTTTTAAAATATCAAAAATATCTGTCATTATAAAGTCATGTCTATGATTTAAATATATGTGGTTGCAAGTAAATGTTTAGTATGATTGTTTGCATCGCCTAATATTACATAATTTGATCATTCTTATTGTCGCTTTCATTTATTTTAAGTCACAAAATGTAATCTCATTTCTACCCTCCTATATTGTTTAGTTGTAAATAAAGTAAGTTATGTTAAGTCTATCAATGTTATGTTGCATTTGGATGCATTTCCGAATTTTAGATATTGCTTGGCTAAAACCGTCCATGGATTGCCTTTAATTGTAAAATAGATAAAAAACATGGCTACAACTACTGCTTATATGCTCAATAGATCTTAAAACGCGACAACGCCTTACAATGCATGTGATACATTTTATAATAAACATTAAATTCATTAAAACATGTACTGTAATGAACAAAATAGTGAACACTGCTTAGCAGTATATTTTATAGTATTTAAATACAAATGCAAATTTTATAAAAATATGTTTAGAATCTATAGTATTTTAATGTTGGTTGCTAGTTAAAAGGTTTATATATTCGTATAACTATATTAAAAGCGCAAGAAAAACATCCTTAGTCAT
>DWNJ01001188.1:0-12590 GCA_018250275.1 Udranomia eurus
AAATTATTATGTTACCGTTTTAAAACTTCACAGATTATAGGTTTTACGTTTATTAAATAACTAATGCGGATAATCCACAATTTAGAAATTAAAACCGAGTAAAACTACTAACTTATTGTACATATACTTGGTAGGTAAAATGACAAAAATGAGTATTAATACCATTACACTTTTCGTCTTATGCAGAAATAAATAATATCTCACCATGAAAACTCTTTCTACATTTACCTTACAGAGATCTATCTTATTTGAATTTAGCTACAAAATAAATATATTAGAAATCGCATTAACATTCATAATTCCCGAATTGTGATTTAGATTAACAAAATACCAACATAGGTAAGTCGTGTACAAAGAAATATCCGCGTGCTAATCAACTTTGAATGGTGAAACCTGTTCTTATTCTTTAATTATTCCGTGAATGGAGATTTGTTTGAGAGGAAATAGAAATACTTTTTGTTCGACAGCATATCCTGCTAAATCCTTTGTTTATCCCTACTACCTGCCGGAGCAAGTTTCCCCTAAATCGAATTCGTTCTGTGCTTCTCGCACTCGAAAGCAAACATACATGTCACGACACATAGATGTACGAATGTACATCCAAAAATAAGAGCATTTCAAATTCCGTTAATGAATATTTAATGTGACAAGTAAAACCACTACAAATAAAACAAAGTCGCCCTCCGCCTCTGTCTGTCTGGTTCTAAGCTTTCTTTTTTTTATTTTCTGTTATTTAGAAAAATGATAATTATTATCACAAAACATTCTAATTAAGTGTTTTTGTAATAGAGAAAATTCCACTTTGTGATGAAGCCGTTAAAACAACGGTTTAAGAGAGCTTACATTGCAAGCGCCGGCCAATTTTAATATTTAACTCGGTCAAAGCCGCGGGCAACCGTTAGTATATTATATTGATGATTGTCTATAGATATTAAAATTGACGCATTTTTTCTATTTATTAACTCAAACAAGAAATGACGGCATTACAAGTAATGTAAGATGCAATCACAAACTCATTTAGTTCAACCGTATACCCTGCGCAGTTGATATTGATGTACAGCGTTATGTACTTCTCTCAGATACTACACATATAACTTAGAAGAGTTATAATTTAGAAAGACAATCAACATTGGGCACCGAAAGAAACGAATTGAAGTTTAGTCGGCCGTATTCTGACGAAACCGCTTAGAAGTAAAATGGAGTAAATTACTCATACATGGATGCAACTGCATACTTCATATGTCCAAAAATGTCACGTTATCATTTAGAAACAGTGGAATAACCGTATAGTCGTTCAAAATACCATTTTTATCTAATATTAACAAAACCGAGTCTTATACTCTTTTAATTAGTTTCAACTTTTTAAGATGTTTCAGCATTGTGCTCCTCATCATAAATAAGCTGTCTATAAGTTTAATTTCTATATTGTCTTTTAGAATTCCCTGTTTTACTTTAATAAAGGTTATGATTTATGATGAGGTTACTAGGAAGGTATTATTCTATATATCTAATATATCATATATTAATATCATATCAATTCCAAAATTAACTAGATTTTGGTCTACTAATGATCTAATTCACAACAATATTAGTTTTTAATCCGCAACTTAGCCCTAAGTAGTCCAACGAAGCAAAATTGAACAAATATTTTTATTGCGTTGTATACCGGTATAATAAATAAATAAGTTATTAATGGAACCCTCACTATTTAATTCATTAAAATAACATTTAACCGAACAAAAAACGTACGAAAATATTTGTTTACTTAGTTTATATATTATTACTCAATTATTCATACGTTATACATGATATACATATTTTTTACGAATTGAACCCAACGAGGAGTATTTCGTGGTACGTAGGTTCCGCGGACTATACTCGTAGACTTTCAATACCAGCAAAGTAACCGCCTAGCAACCCATACAATAAAATAATTAGTGAAGCGGATACAACAACGCACACCGGAGTGTGGTTGGATGTAGGTTCTTTCGTTGTTGATGAACGCCACTGCTACTCTCCTACGTACAAAGAGGGGTAAGCTGAAAATGGCGCACCTCTGAACAGAGGTCTCCCCACGAACAGCGGCCTCACATAATTTTTATATAGCATAGTATCTGACCCACAGTGAGGTACCGTTTCGCTTTGCTGAGGACGCTTAGCATATTCGAGGCCACGTTGGCCTTGTCATACACGCACATACACACGACCGGACATTATTATTATTAGACGTTATTTTTTAAATCGTCATAATTAATCATTTAATAATAAGTCCTCAGCTTTGATCTAAAACGTCAATAACCTTATTTCGAATCCTTCCAAACAACTTCACTCCCATTTGAACGAAAAACTTGTTTGTAGATCAAATAAATATACCTAGATATAATTTGTGTTCTTCCGTTTTCCTTTTACGTAGAAGGTTCTGACTTTGCGAGATTTCTAATTTAATCTCAAATACGAAAACCTTACTGACTACCCAAGTTAAGTGTATTGAACAATATTTTAATCAAAGCGTTATTATAAAACAGGACGAATAGTAGGTTATCATATTATTATATATCACATATGATACCCGTCACGAGGGGAAAAAGATAAAAGCCGCCATCTTGGGACATCCGACATATCCACAGACAGGACATACGGTCATAATTTGTGACACCACTTCGTCTACATGGTAACTTTTTCTTCTTCTGTCTTCAAACGAGAACACAGCAGCAAGAGAACTGTTGTTAACGCAGAAATAAGTGTGACGGTGGTGCCTCCTGAGTCGAACCGTAAAAGGTCCTACCTATTGTGTGAATTTTCTAAATACTAAAGAAATACTTCGGCAAGTTTCTTTTACATCGGCTGAACCATTGTCCACCTTTACAGTGTGCAAATTAATAAGTATGTTCCGCATTTATAAATAATCAATGCATCACAAATGTTATGGTTCCGGAGAATTGTAATGCAGAGCAAATATTAATATTAGAAATGTCGATCCTGATAACAAGTGTCATAACTCATATTTATTCGAAAAGACAATGGCAAAATAAGTTGAAGATCCTTAGCACAAAGCCATTTCGTAATACGATTCCTACAAAGATATTTACAACGTGTATTCAAAAGTGGACTACAATCTAATACTTAACACATAATGATAAAATGAAAGTGATAGCGATTAGGAGCGTTTTAGGTCCTCCTTACTTATTAACTACCGTATGCTGGTATTCAATTCTGATTTATACTACTCAAAAGGAAGCTAATGAAAAAGTTGTTTCAGCAGCATTCATTCTTCTTCCTGTCTTCAAAAAATGGTGAAGGATTAAAAAAAAGACAAAATTAGTATTAATATGTTAGGTAAAGATAGAATAGAAGTAGACATTTTCAATCGAAATTCCTGCGTGTAGTGTGGTATATTTGAAATATCCAATAAGAATAAATGAAATTCTTCGGCATAATGTCAAGCTGTCATAATAATTAATGCATTACAGAATTCAGTTAACTTGTTGGCTACAGTTCATCTACAATCTGGAGAAATATTCCAATTATAATCATAACAATAGTTAAGTCTCGGTAATCCGATTCACCATTTCTCATTTGTGTGCGGTTTAAGAAAGATTAGAATGATTACACGCGCGTCTTTCGACTAACGAGAGACTCGTACATTATGCTTTTATGCTACCTATTAACCCTTTTAGTTTGGGACAAATAAACGAATATCTCAGTATTGCAAAAGCTGATTCTGGCAAAAGAAATTTCGAATGACCTAACTTACACAATTGCACAATCGGTATTGTTAACTTATGTCTCAAGCAATCGCGAGGTTATTCTTCATGTGGTTATTTCCAGAACGATACTACATAATTGTTTTGAATGCCGTCAGAAACATAACTTCCTATTTGAAATGTTGCTTTAATTGAATGAAAAGTTATAAGCAGACATATAGTAGTATGAAATTAAACACAAACATTACCCAAAGACTTAGGAATATGACCTAACCTACAGAATAAAATTTGATATTTATTTAAATATTTTTAATTAAGGTGATAGAAAAATATGATTATTGTGTCAAACGTCTTTTACGTCTCTACGGGAGGTAAAGTTTACGTGAACATACTATTAAATCGGACACAGGCCTTGAAAGGGGGACATTTAGAATATTCGGATTACATGTGTTAAAAGAACTCGCCCCTTCATGTGACGCATTGTGTCATATCCGGTGTGTTCAAGGCCAAGACGCGGTAATAATAATTAAAACCCCACCTACCAAACTAATCCAGGTGATATCGAACGTATACATCTAATGAATTACTTTAAAATCGGATAGGTATAGTTAATTAGACAAATATATAAATTTGTTCCGTCAGTACTTAGTGTGACCCCTAAACATGTTTAACAATCTCCGTTTTTATAGATCTCGAAGCACATGATACGTACATTTGAGATTGTGGCTTATTGTCTGACTTTTTTCTTATCTTCTTAACCGGCGCTGTCACGCTCATCTTGCCTTGCATCCCCCTCCATGTGTCTCCCAGTTGGAGGTCACAGGATTGAACTCTACAGAAGCAGCAAACAAAATCAGGTATGATTAAAAAAATTCAATCATATCCATATATAATATATATGTTAAGTATCATCAACCCAATATTGTCCCACTGCTGAGCACAGATCTCCTCTCAGAATGAGTAGGGTTAATACTCAATTATAATTACATTATAAACTCAAATTCATAAATTCAATTCAAAACAAAATCGTAATACTAGAAGCAAGAATGTACTGTGTAATATACATACTGTGTGATCGTAGGCATATCTTAGTTTACTGCCTCAACTCTAACTTTGTTATGGGTACCTAACCTATAACGGCGATGAAAACGATGTTTTTTTTCTAGCAGATAAACCTATTTCTTAAGTCTTAAGATACCCCGGTCATTTACCTATAATTTATTATTGTGCAAATGTATGACTCACGATGTTCTGTTAACTGAGGTAGATGTGTATTGTGTTTATTCAAGTTTTTTTGTTTATGTAAGTTTCACACAGCTAACCAGTATCAGGACATCCAATTACATCAACAATCATAATGATATATCTATCAAAAATAGAGTTTATGTTCACATCGACGTTACTCATATCTACTTCGACTGCCAAGTGTAGAATAGGTTGATGCTTAATGCGAAAGAGGGACAGAGATAGCAGTTAAACGACGCCTATCGAGGAGCCCCACAACGCAACCTCACTGCGACGGGCGGCGGGCGGCCGCACAACCTTGAAATAATAATGTTCAGAATAACAACGCGCCATAAGCGTGACCACAAAATACTATAATAAACAATTCGCCAAAATCCGAGGGCCGTCTGCTCTAACACTACAGTTCATGTTCTCACAATCGGAGCAATAAAACGAATCTCAGTTAACACGTGAAAGGAACACTTTCAGTGGCCATTGGTTACCGAGTTGCCGTATGCCTAAGTGAAAGTTTATAAAATATCTATTGGAAGTGTTACGTGATCGAGAGATTTCGCTTTTTCAATCGTTACTCAAGAGTTAAGGTTATTCGTCATCAAAGGCTCTCTCCTAAGGTCTACGTCACAATTCATAAAATTTACAAGCAATTCATTTCGCAAATATTGCAACATTCTATTATACAAGCGAACACCTTTTCGCACTTTACTTGAAGTGGACATTGATAAGAACATCGAGCAACCATTAAAAGATAATTACAAGAGAAATAATAAGAACACCTAAATCTTAGAGCTGGATTGAAAAAATTAAACTAAAACATAAAATTAATAATTTTAATAAATCGAATATCTTTTTTTAATGGTAGACTAAACCATTTGTACATGTTAATACAGTTAATGGGCAAAATAACGATTGGAAATTGGTAATAGGTAGATTGAATACTCCCTGTTTACTTACTGCGAACATTGACAAATGTTATCCCTGCAACTTTACTGTTTGTCGTTGAAAACCGTGCCATATTTTTCGATTCAACCAAGGCAAATTCTCAAATAAGATAGTTTTTTACGTGGCTGAATAAAAAAATTAAACCTCAATTTAACCAAAATCCTACAGACCTTTTTTGGCAGACTAAACTTAAGGGTAAATACATAAAAGTAGGCATGTCTTCGATTCAAATAAGTGATTGAAATGGAGCATGTCTATACGTTACTGTCTTTTTTCTAAAAACACTAATATCTCCTTGGCCGAATTTAATAAATATTAAGAGTTTCTTTTTATTAAAATTTCATGCTTTTCAGACTCTCGATTTATTTATAACTTTGTATTCGTGTTGAGAAACCGTGCAATAATTCAATATCATGGGAGTAAATTTAATCAATAAACCATGACGTAGGTTATAACCATTTTGGTGGGTACTAAGTACACTTCAAGTTAAGTCTTAAGTGTAGTACCTCTTTTAAACGTGTACCTTTAATACATTACTCACGAAGGTGTTGTTACATAAGTGGCTACTGCTAAATCACTGTGGTTTTTGGTTTGTACAACAATAAGATCACATTTTCTTTTGAACTAACTAGTTCTTTACTCACGGAAGGACCGATACCTAGATATTGAAATATTTTATTTTATACGATGCAACATTATTTTTCAATATGTTTTTAATAGATTTTAATTTGATTATAATTTTGAACATTTAAAAAAATACCCAATCAAGGTGTTCGTGACTTGAATCGATTTATCAAAGTTACTTCGCAATGTAGTAAAAAAGAATGTCAATAATTCAACGCAAAGACAGTAAAGCTAATGTAAAAAAAAATACGGTACAATTAACCCAGCCATTATAACTGTCCTTGTGATTTAGCACATCAGAATAGGTATATTGTATGCATAAAACGAATGTTATGTTTAAGATGTGATCCGTTTGCCCGTATTTACATAAATCGTTATCAGTTATCGCTGTAAACTTGTAGTTCGACGTAGGTCTCAATAGTTAGCGCTCGTTCGAGTTGTTGCATCACTTAAACGCATACACAATCGCCAAAATCGAATCGGGTATTGACTTACGGTCAATATGTGGTGGGTTCGATGCTCACTCCCTCATTACACTATTGGCGTGAACCCACTCCTAACTAGAGATGGACGAACTCGAGTTACCAAATTGATTTAAGTAAGCTTAAATCGAGAAAGCCGAGTCAAATCAAGTTGGATTCTCTCTAACTCGAGTTTGGGTCCTATGTACTCTCTTAACTAATCAATCTATGTCGTTCCTAAATTAATTGATTGACCACGTTCGACATGGAGGACCTTAAAATACTCCCCTCACTGGATTTGCGTAAATCGATTTAAACTGGAGTTACGTGACATTCAAATCGAGTTAACTCGAATTATGTTTTTACGACTAGGCACATCTCTACTCGTAACACAAGCCGTCGAGCTTAGCTGGAGGGGTTAACAAAATTACAACCATGTATTGACATGTTAGTTGTATTTTTGTTTGTTTGTAACAAGTCTATTATTACCAACGATCGGTTAGGAAAAAAGTCCGTCCATTACCTTTAAAATACTCGAAAATAAATACATTAATAAAATCAAGTCATTACCCCAATACCTCATTATAATAAGAGGTACACACGCATAGACAACATTTCTTTGCGCGTAGTCCTTCCTCTTTAAACAATAGTCAATCTCAGTTGTGGAACAGAAGAGTGGGAAATGTAAGTGAATAAAATAAAATTTGTGATCAAGTTTAAAAACTACGAACACAGTAGCGTGTTTCATTAAACTTACTCATGAGTACTGTAAAAAAACATTTAAGGTATTCTAACACTTGCTTTTCGTAAAGTATGCGCGCACTAATAAATAACTAAACTTCCATTTCTGATATCAGGGTCGAATTCGTTTTCAGCATCTATCTGGCTTATCTCCCATTTAATATTTCTATATTGTTATTATACATATTACGGATAATTTATTCTGATCATTCACCGGGTATGATTATGCGCTACGTGTGGTCCGATCTGGACAGTGGTTTCGGACCTGCGAGCAAACGATTGATTAAACTGATCGAGCTTAGAACCACTGCAACGCAAAATATCCTATCTCGAAAAAGACTAGGGCCGTTTGTGATTGTTGCCAATTAACGATTAAAGGCTTAACTTACAATTTTTCAAGTATCATAAAAATCAAGTTCGGATACCGTATCTTTTTTCGTCCTTTGTTCTAAGAAAACAAGTTATATCTGCAAACAACAGAATTGCGTTTAACGAAGGTTCTGGAGGAACAGATGTAGAAGAAGCATACCGCCATTATGCCGCAACGATTTATTTCCATCTTCATGTAAAACGTATTCGGAAAGAGATATGTGCTTAACAGTGGAACGTATTGGTATGTAGTATGGATCGTTTTTGGTGATATTATTTCATCAAGTTGATCTGATCTCATTCCTCCCGGTACTGCGTACTTTAAACGAGGTAAAGTGTACTGCTCCCTAATTAAATATATATCGTCCTCGAGAGCAAAAACAAATAGGTAAGATATTTTTATGACGTTAGCTATTGAGATAAATGTTCTGGCCTAATACAAAATACAATTTGTTCTGGTCTAATAAGCTATTGGCTAATAATTAATATTTGTTATAAAAATCGAATAACAGGTATTTACCCATGAAATTGCCGTTCTGCCGTACTGGCTATTTCAAATAGAAAAAAAATCGCTAAGAATTCTAATTTCAAATTGATTATATATTATAAATATGGAATTCTTTCTTGAATATTAGTCATTTATTTAATGGTTAGCGTTATGTTTTCATCGCATTTGTACGTCTTTCGTCATCATGAATACGTTAAATAGTAATGCCCGCTTCCGTTCTGGAAATTTCGACCTAAGAAATAAACCCCGTGGTCAGCCGAAAAATTTAGTAGACAATGACGAATTAAAGGCGATTGTAGAAGCTGATGATTCTCAATCTACAACTGAATTAGTCTGCTGGTAATCGATGTTAGCATCAAAACAATATTGGTATATTTACGTCAAATTGGCAAGATAAAAAAGCTCGACAAATGGGTGCCCCACGAATTGAGTGATAGCTAGCGGGAAGTACGCGTTGTGATGAGCCTCACTCTGCTCAACAGGCACACAAACGAAGGCATATTGTATCGCATTGTAACTTGCAATGAAAAACGGATTCTGTTTCGACAAACGCAAACGCTCAGCAAGTTGGTTAGATCCTGGTTCAGCACCTAAACAATGCTCACTGTTTGGTGGTCTAGCGCCGGTGTAATTCATCACAGCTTCTTACCAAACGGAATTAGCATCACTGCAGATGTGTACTATGAGGAACTGAACACAATAGTGGAGAAGCTCGCTCGTCTCCAAACAGCTTTGGTCAATCGGTTCGGCTCCAAGATACAAGAGCTGGGGTTGGAAATTCTCGGTCATCCACCGGACTCACCAGACCTTGCCCCTACAGACTTCTACTTTATCCAGGATTTGGATAACTTCTTGGCGGGGAGAAAATTCAATGCCGGAAAGGCTGTACAAAATGCCACCACTGCGTTGGTAAAATTACATTGATTGAATGGGTAGTTACTTTAATTAATAAAAATTAAAAAAAAGTACGTTAGCTTATTTCATGAAAAAGAACGGCAATTTCGTAGGTAAAGACCTAATATTAGATAAAGTATAGAATAAATAAGACAAATTTAAATCAAGCATACACATACCAATAATATTATATATCTTACTGTCTCATTAACTGATTAGGGCAAATTACAAAGAAAGTGAAATAATACTTAAGTGGGGGACCTAATCATACTATATTGGCGTAGTTAGTACAAATTAAGAAGCGATAAAAATACTCAGACGGGAGAATGATTTCATTATGCAAAAAATCAATATTAATCTACTTGTGCGAAAAGTATTGACAAATTGGACGCTATAAAATTTTGCAAGTTCCTAATCAAGATCTAAAAGCTGCTAATGCAATTAATTGTAAGTATTTAAATCGAGAGACGTGTGCTATTTGCGTAGATAACTTCAAAGTTGATAACGGTCCACATAAAACACGAGTTACCTTGGGAATGTATTAACTGCGACATCAATGTCAAAGAAGATATCGACCAACTCCTCGACCTCAGAATCTGGTGTTAAAGAAGGCGGCAGGGTAGCAGACGGAGGAGCCGCCTCGACCGTGTGGCCCGCGCAGTTGAAGGGCACGGGTTCTGCTTGCACCATCGGCAACATCGCTACAGAATACTCCAGAATCCGACACTACCACCGCTATCGGTACAAACGCCTCCCTGAATAAACTTGAAGCAACACGGTACGTATCCGCATCCAAACACACACTGCATTGCGCCACGCTTGCCGCGACGCTATTTTTTTCAATCGCGTATTAAAACAAAACACTTTCTGAGCACTTTTCTTAAACGGTAACCACGGCGTAAATCGTTAGCAATGTTTATATCAATAGTCGAAGGGACCGAGCACAGAGTATATTACGCAGCTAATAAAGTAATGCAATTTTCTATCGATATCCGTGCGAAACGTTCGCTACAAAACAACGATGAAAGTCAACTGAAAGACGAGACATACATATACATACATCCTTGTCATACACTACTTTACAAATTATCAACACAGCGCGGCGGCGCGGCGCGATACGACACGCAGCGTCGAGGTGGTGCGGGGCGGCAGCCACGGACTGGCTATGTTTCGTATCGCCGCTATAGTCACTCCCACGTCATTTCCATCTCAGTGAATCTGTTTCGATCTCGCTCGCCGAGACGATAACCAAACTGCGCGTCGTCGATTAAGGCCGATCTTATACGAGAAAACGTTTATTGGAATTTAGATAAAATAATAATAATGGGCATACATATTTATTTGCCATTTTATAATCTCTATTATTTTCTTTTGTTGCAATAAGAAGTATTCATTTATATTTAGCACACTGAACTTATTCTTGAAAATAATCAAAAATGGAACATCTGAATATTCTATCGAACTACGTGATATTGTTTTTAAATAATTTAGATAAATTATTAAGACATTTTACGAACGACAGGATTTCCAAAAAACACCCATATTCAATTAAATAGATTGATTGAAAATAAAGTACTTAAATAAAACAATTTACTCATGTAATTTTGTACAACAAAACCAATTATTCATATTGTCTCAAAGTATGTACCTACATCGTGTGCCGTAATGATATTATTTTATCGTGTATAGATAGCTAGAGCTGTACGTATCTATAGCATGAAAGTGAAATGGAACAGTATTCGTGTCAAGTGCACAATTTAGATAACAAGGTCACGTCTTGCATAATGAATTTTAGTGATATTACCCATTTTAGAATACGATACGCATTGTATCCAAATTTGTAGTGTGTCTATAGTGACTAATATCATGGCAACGAGGATGTTGCAATAACAAATTTTAATACGTAGCTAATACTAGACCTTTTTAACACAACGAACCAGTTGGAAAAACGACAACCACAGACGAAAAATGTCGAAACGTGACATTGAAATATTTTCTAAACCTTTAATACTTTCATAGACTTTCGTTTCGATCGTAAGCGTCCACAAAACATATTTAAACCAGCTCTTAATGATATAAGAGTTGTATAAAAGTTAAAATGCAAAGAAGCAATAGTAGAGGAAGAGCGGTGGCGCGCGGCGTGCAGATATCGGTGCAGGCGGCCCCGCAGATCTATGTCAGTAGGTCACGGTAATGACGTGGCACACGGCCGCCGCGGGCCGCGCACTTCATTCTAATTCCGCTTCACCGGTGTCTTCGTATCGACTAGCTATTTATGCCCTAATACGTTAACCTGTCAAATTGAAACACCACACACACTCGCTTTTAACTCGTTACCAAAGGGGCCTCGGCTACTTTGCGCCTGGCGACGACTTTTTTACCACTGACATTGACCGGCTGTGATGTGTAATTCGCATTGTCACGTGAGAAAAATAATACGGTTCTAGTTAATCGTTAGGAAATAGTAAATGGGACTTGCCATTAGTCAACCGAATACTTTACCTTTATAATTTATCCTCCATGGATTCTCAGTAAGGCTTACTATTGTAGAACAATTATAAACAAATACTGATATACTCCAATGAATTATTTATTTTATTTAAAAGTGGTCCAATCCATTGGTCCAATATCCCCAATATTTCTGTTAAATGTAAAAGTACGAGCAATTTATGGGAAAATAAAGCAGGCAATCCGTACTACCAATATGCTTTAAAAAATCTTTTTTTACATATCAACAGTAATAATTATGCACCAAATACCAGCTAAAGATAATAATTAATTATTCAGTCCGCAAAAGAAATCATGTGTATTGTATATTTTATTATATCATGTTATTCATAGTTAAAGTGCAACATGCACTTGAGATGCTTAATTATACAACTGATTTAAACTAAATCCTTTCATGAGGGTTTCCTCAAGCTATTATATATCAGTGAAAACCGCATTAAAACCTGATCAGCCGTTTCTGATATCATATACGTGTACAAAGTGACAAAAATTCTAAAAAATCTTTTATTTGAGTTTTATTATATTCTTTAATAAGTCTTTATTAATTCCTCCTCCCTAAAATGGTTTTATCTCGGATACTTGTATCTTCCACGTACA
>DWNJ01001189.1:0-12586 GCA_018250275.1 Udranomia eurus
ATGTCCATGGGCGGCAGTGACCACTTACCATCAGGTGGACTGCATGCTCGTTTGCTACCTCACCGTCATAAAAAAAACAAAATAGACTTACGATACAAGATGACTTCTATTAAAATACTATCGATGCAAAAGTTAACGGTGATTTTAGTGCTACCATACCTCTCATAAGAATCATTTGTCTAGCATGTACTACTGTTACTTGATAGAAAAAATGTAAGCAAGTCACCAACGATCTACCAACCAACCAACCAATATAGGATCTGACATGGGACGTGCCAATAATCAAGTTCGCAAATTTCCTGACGTTCTGTACAATCTACTAACAGAATCCGACATGAGATATGCCAATAATGAGAAGTTCAAAATTGCATGACATGAAAAAATTGTAGAATCTGCTCGCTGGCGCGAACGTGGCCGACGACAACTGGCACACCGTGAGGTTCTCGCGAAGGGCCTCAAACCTCAAGCTGCAGGTAGACGGAGGGCAACCAGTGCGCGGTACGTTATGTACGTATGCACGGGAGAGCACCCGCACCGTTTTGTTTTGACCCCTATGTAGTGGACTATAAGGTTGGTTTTGGTTTCGCTCTGTTCCATAGCAGGGTCAGGTGAAAATTGACAGGAACGATCATACAATAATGATTAAGCAGACAATTGAATTACAAATATAAATGTTTCAAATGTGAATTGACTTGAAATTAAGATGGAACAGGTTTCTGGCAAGTTGTAAAACATAGCATTTAAAAAATTGCATTTAAAAAAATTAACTTGTGAATGAGGTCAAATTGAAAAAAATTCCTCCTTATACACGTATATTACATTGTACTCAGATTATAATGTTTTCGGAAATTACTAATAACAGATCGAAACCAACAGTAGTATTAAGACATTTCTTTATATTGTAGATATGAGAAACTTAAAGACGTGATATTATTTTTATTTGACCTTGGTAACATTTTTCATGATACCTCTTTAATTAACTTTAATTTGTAATGTACCTTAAAGGTACACCATGTACTTCAAGATAAATAAATTCTTATTTTCTTTAAGTTATCTACAATTATACTAGTTAAAATTAATGAAAGTATATTTGAAATTATTGTTAGAATTAATTTTTTATTAATACCAACAAACATTCGATTACTTTCATTAATTTTAGTCCCATTTTTTTCTCTTGATGTTAGTTGTCCTATTAGAGAGTGTAGAATAGTTGCTTATTTTGGGTTTATTTCTAGCTGGCACTTGGTATTTTCACCTTTTCTGTTTCTTCTAATGCTTTCCTTTCTTACTACGTTTTATACTTATTATTTTTTTCTCCTGTAGCATCCTTATGTGAATGTGTATCTATTTTCTCTTCTATTCTGTTTCAAATACTGACAATGAGTCAATATATACGATGTACTTAGTATAGGGTTGTCACTATGTTGAAATAACTTTTATTTTGATTAAATTAGTATTTGAAAGGGAGAAACTGGTAAACTACAAACCCAACCTGCAACTAAATTGTACTAAAACAATCTGTAGCTTTAACTTTGATTACAAAGCACAACTATGCTTGAGTAAGTTAGTTGCAAGTAAGTTAGGCTAACCGCTGTAACTCTCTTGTTACGGGAAAGTAGTCAACAATAAAAGACAATAAGTAACGAAAAGAAATTTAAAATGATTGTAGCTTATGTTGAAATGTCAAAACCAATTCTAAGACTAATCTATCAAGCTTTGCTCTTCGTGTAAAATACTTTCGCTATGTTATATAGATTTGTGTAAATAACTGTATGAGAAATGGCTGCTAATTAAAAATATACGAAGCCTTTACTTTGCTCTGTTATTTTTATTTCAAGGTCAATGTTGTGATTCAATGTGTTGTTTTATTGTAACACACTGTCATTTATATTGGTTTGTGTTACAGCCGAGACAATTTTAGGGAAGGCATCTACTTTGGAAATTTCAACCCTACACTTAGGAGGCTTATACCATCCGGAAGAGGAAATTCAGATGACGTCAACTTTGCCGAATTTCGTGGGCTACCTCCAGAAGTTTGTCTTTAACGGAATCAAGTATATCGACATGGCTAAGACTCTTGGAATTGGTACGGGAGATGACAACAACAACATCTACGATACGTCGGCGTTGATATTTACAGGGAAATTTGTTAAACCTGACTCTCTTAATGTTTATAAATCTGTAACTTTCAAGTCTAAGCACACGTATGTAGGTCTACCTTTGCTCAAAGCTTACGGCAATACGTATTTGGATTTTTACTTTCGTACTACCGAGATGGATGGATTGCTTTTCTACAATGGTGGTAAGAAGCAAGATTTTTTGGCGATTGAACTAGTCAATGGACATATTCATTGCGTTTTCAACCTTGGCGATGGAGTAGTAACAATGAAGGACAAATTGAAGAACTTTCTGAATGACAACAGATGGCATACGGTATCGATTAGAAGGCCTACGCCGAAGATACATACATTGCAAGTCGATGAAGATTTGGAAATGCATACTACAAGTGAGTATAAGTTGTTGATAGTGTAGAAGTAGGCCCCAATCATTCATGAATGTCATCCAAGTATTTTTTCATTCTTAGATACTGGAACTTGAAAAAATGGGTGTAATTTTTCAGGTTCAAATCTGATGCTGGAGTTAGATAGTGTGCTTTATGTTGGCGGGGTGCCCAAGGATATGTACACGGCTTTACCTGTGGGTGTACTGTCTCGCCAAGGGTTCGAGGGCTGCATGTCGAGCCTCGATCTCCCTGGGGAGTCACCTTCGTTGATCGAAGACGCTGTTGTGCCTAGCTCTTCGTTAGTCTCTGGCTGCGAAGGTAAGTTCAAATTCTAATATGCATTATAACAATGGGAAGTTGACATGTTTGTTAGTTCGGCTGCGTCCCCGCTTTGATGACAATGTTGGGTTGTCACACCTCAAAACTAAGAAGTCTAAGAAGTCTTTAGTGTCCAGTCGGACAAATCTGCATGATATGTTCTATCACTATGGTATCCACCGATACAGATCAGAACCGGTTAAAAATCTTTTTTACTTCTAGATTTTCTTTCACTACCCGACTCCTACTTGGACCATATATCAATGTACAAGAGCCATATAAGGCCATATAATTTAATGTTGTTCCCTTGTTTTTAATTTCAGGACCAACGAAGTGCACCCACAACGCTTGCGCTAACAAAGGTGTGTGTGTGCAGCAGTGGAATACTTATGTGTGCGATTGTGATCTGACTTCATTTACGGGTCCGACATGTTATGATGGTGAGTATAGAAATCCTATCTTGGTTTTCATTATTTAAGTCAATAGAGATCTTTTTTATAATTATGAACAGCTACCTTTAGACAAACGCGTTGTAGCCTTGAAGGTTCTAATTAATTAGTTAATAGACAGCAGAACTAAGCAAATAAGATGTTATTGAAATACATAAATTGAACGAAAATCAAGTTTACCACACAAAACAATTTAACCTTACATTTTAGGGACACCATAATTGTAAACTCTAATGATTCCATTCCAATCATAGACTCGAAATTTCAAAGCGCTCATTAATCATCGTAATATTTGTATGGTTTTCTAGTTTAATGTTATTTTTCCCAGAATCAATCGCCTATGAATTCGGACCAGGGCGGGGGATTATAACCTACACGTTCCCGCCCAGCGCCGTTGCTGACACGGAGACTGATAAAGTGGCAGTTGGTTTCGTAACCAGCAAAGCAGATGCTGTTATCATGAGAATCGAGTCCTCCAATACTCAGGATTACATGCAGATGGAAATAGTATGTAGTAGTATATAATTTTAATATTCAAAATTGTTAAACCCACTGGATTCTGATTAGGCAGCGAATTATACTTAGATGTTATTATTGTGTTAGAATGTTACTAAAAATATAATTTTGCAGCTTTACCCCGATTGTTATTGACAGGTTCAAATAATTTCAAACTTATCTTATAATATAAAGCTTATTTTACCAAATTAGGTAAGATTAAAAAGAGATCAACTACATCTATTTTTGAGAAACATATATTTCTGAAAAAGTAATATAAGTTAAAAAGTATAATACGAATGTCTTGTGGTAAATAATGAATCTTTAAACTAAAAACCGAAATTTTGGAAATTATTGTTACAAGATTTAATGCTAAAATATTCTTTTAGATTCGGGGTAACTTATTCATGGTGTATAACGTGGGTGGCGGTGACCATCCGCTGGGTGACGAAGCGGCCAGGGTGGACGACGGAGCGTACCACGTGGCCAGGTTTACCAGGAACGGCAGCCGGTCTTCTCTTCAGTTGGACAATTATGCTGTCAATATTCGAAATCCTCAAGGTATGGATAGTTTACAGTTTCATATGTTTTTGGTTTCTTAATATTTCACTTAGATTCTCTCCTTTGTACTAATCAAGCTCATATCTCTTTAATTTGAATAAACGTGAAGGTTTATCAAATATGTCTGTAGTACTAGTTCTTAATAAATATCATTCGTATGGCCTATTGATGTAAGGAATGTTCGCATTCTCGGCCCCCGCTGTATTCGGCGCAGGCGGGCAGTCGACGATCTTCGACGGCATGCCCCATTCCTATCGTGCACCTATCTCAAGTGAGCCCTCTCGTGCGTCAGGCGGGCAGCAGTCGACGATCTTCAACAGCATGTCGACGGTGACGGTGGGCGGCGGCGCGGGCGGCGCGCGCTCGTTCAGCGGCGTGCTGGCGGGGCTGGTGCTGGACGGCGTGCGCGTGCTGGACCTGGCCGCGGCCGGCGACCCCGCCGCCGCCGTGCGCGGGGACGCGCGCCGCGCGCACGCGCCGCTCGACCGCGACATCAACCGGATGCAGCAGGTCTGTGCCGCTCTGAATACAATCGGATAATATCTTAGAAAGCGTACATTCAAAATTTATGGTCACTAAAATTTACGTCCCTTCGGGAAGTATTATATGACCGCTTATGTTTATAATTGATATAAATGGAATGCCTTCATTAAAAAAAACCCACGTGTCAACTTCCAGTAAAAAATAAATTAAAATACTTTCAACACATCTAAAACAACATTTCATTTGCTTCTTTTCAGACCCCGCCTTCAGGTTACGGGGGTCCAGGGGTTCTAGATGAGCTGGTGTACTCGGGAGCCGGGTCCGGGTGTCGAGATGACGACGAAGACGCCTGTGTGCTCCCGGACGCAGGTTCTGGAGATGATCTGATCACTCCAGTCTATGTGCCTTCTACTAGACGACCACCTTCGAAAGTTTATAAGGTACATTGCTACACACATAAATATACGTATGTACATACATTAGTATGTTATTCGTGTACTTTATGTCAAATTTGCATTATAAGTCCGATTAGATTTTTCGACATTGAAATCCAATTGCAGATGGATAGAAAATGAATTGATGAGCCGATATATTAATGATATGCAAATATATTTCTTAATTGGTTTAAAATATGTTTCTTAGTTTGGTGAGTATACTTAAGGAAACATGTTAATAAAACTACTTTAGCGAAGGCATTTGATATATTTAAGGGTGACCCGAGTGGTAAGCTGATGAAGCCATGTGACGACGAGGATTGCATAGAAGGCTCAGGATCCAGCGGGGAAGATATTACCGAACCAGAACATCCAATGACAACGTAAGTTCAGCCACATTTCTCTTTAGGATGTATTCATACAATTGTGACAGAACAAGATTCTATAAAATTGGAATTTGATTGCATGTTCCTTTGTCCTTTTCACCTTCAAGATGTGGCAAGGGCTTGATGAGTCTTTCTTCGTTAGCATAATTAAATATAAAAAAATGAAGCTATTAACTTCTTATAATCTATATTGGTGTTCAAATTTACAGTTCAGGTGCAAGCAGCACCCACAGTATGACGTCACCAACAATCTCCATAATATCTACGGAACACGTTGAAAAGAGTTTGCCAGGGTCCACTATTGGGTCCACTGATATTGCCACTAGCACGAAAACGGATATACGGACTACCCCACATGATCATGACAATATGCACGCTGGTACGATTGATAGTGCTACCACATCGGATAGACGCACCACACCAAGCATAGGTAAGGAAATAAAAATTGAATTTATTTTCTTAAATCTTATTATCATAAAAAAAATAAGTTAAAAAACAAAGTAGTCACAAGACAGAAAACAAAAAATACGGATGAAATAACATCGAGGTTTTAATGATGCAGAACAAGAACTAACGCAATGCAACAAAGCGAAACTTTACGCGACTCTCCAATTAGCACTTACTTCAATATATTTTCGCTTAATCTTTAAAACGTTTCAGATCACACCCACACGAGCCATCAATTCACGCCAACGGTCGTTGGTCGTCACACACCCGATTCAACTCACACGACAGAAGATATCAATCGTATCCCGGAGTACGACGATCATAGCAGACAAGAGATAGAAACACGAACGCCTACTTATGAGACCGAAGACAGCGGGCCAAGTAGGGTCGATCCCAATGACCATGAATTCACGACGAAATGGTACCATCCTAAGACGACCGATAATAACAGAGTCGTACCACCGGAGTCCGAGTTCTTTGCCACAATTGTCGGTAAGTGTGTACGCAGTAGATGCTTTTATAATATTGAGATAGCAAACGAGTATGCAGTGCAATTGATGGTAAATGATCACTGCCGTCCATGCACATCAGTAATCAACCAAAGACAGGAGCGGTCTTCTTCTAAGTTCTTTCTTAGGCCGACCGCAAATGCATTACTACACTTGAGGACTAAGTTGAAACAGAACATAGCAGTAGGAATACTGCTGTTATAGGGCCGAATAGGTGTGGCATTGGTGCCTCTGGCGTCGAACCACGAAATCTTCTACCACTTTCAGTTTCAAATGTCTTTATTTAACACTTTATTGTCTTTATTGTATGTAGACTACATTTTAAGTTAACGTGTTTTATCTTCCGCAGGTTAATTACTGCAGTAATATATTTTTCTTAATGTTTAAAATATTTCTTTATTAAATTCCAGGTATCGTAGCATCAGTGCTCATAGCAATCATCCTCATAGTGATCATAGTTTTAAAACTAGTCTTTAAATTGGATCCTTCGTATAAGGTGACGGAAGATAAGAGCTATCAGCAGGGTGCAAGCGCTGCTCTCCTTGGCAATCAGGTCAGTCTGAAACATGAATAACTTTGAGTATTTTTCTAAGGGCTTTTCTACATGACAGGATCATGTCGAAAAATATAATTCTAATTCTGGTCAACTTTTGGAATATCTTCTTTTAGAAATTAAGTCAATATCTGTCGGTGAAATTCAGACTTCTTTCTTTTGTAAATAATGATAAGCTACATTTATATTATATTCTGTTAATGTTACATGTATCATCAATCAAAAACATTATAATTTTAATTGGCTACGGTTCCTTGGTTTTTGTATTGTTTGATCTCTATTAATCGCCTTGTTAATCAATTGTTCCAAGACTTATCTTCATCTCACAAGGATTTTTAATCAGCAACACGTTTATTTATCCTAAAATACAGTATTCACGTACTTCCTTACTTATTATATCTCACTATTTACTTACTATAAAGTTAAAAAACACTCGCACTTAAAGACATAATGATTTCAAATTGTGACACAAGTGAAAACGCGTTAACCAATCATTAAACGGACCGCGACGCTTAAACTGACTATTACGGCAGGCGCACTCCAGCTACCAGAGCGGCGCGATGAGCGCGCCGGCGGGCGGCGCGGGCGGCGTGAACGGCGCGGGCGGCGCGGCGCGCAACCTCCAGCCGCTGCCGCTGGCGCGCAACGGCGCCACGCCGCTCGCGCCGCTGCCCGCGCTCGCGGCGCAGCCCGTCAAGCGCGACGGCATCAAGGAGTGGTACGTGTGAGTTGCCGAAGCCGATCCTCCCCTAACTCGAATCCGAATCAACGGGAGTTCGGGAACTGCGAAGTCGACGCATTGACGGAAGTTCCGTGACTGACGCAGTTCAAGAATCTCAAGACTCGGCGTGTGGTTTGGAATATTTCCATAGTGTGGATAACTTTTGTGTTGATATGATGTGTTTGTAAGTTATTTTGCTTTCGTTGTTTCCAGTATATTATCCGTTGAAGTAATTAACATAATATCTATTTTCCAAAGAGATAAAAGTTGATTTAAAAGATATTTCGTGGTTTAACATAGCGTAAGCATGTTTATGCTTAATCATTAAGCTTAAAAGAATTAAACCAAACACTGTGTTAACCTAATTACTCAGTGAATAAGAACGAATTGTTTTATTACTTTCAATAATTGAATTTATCCGCATAACAATGTTTATCATCATCATGGTTTAAAATTATGGAAAGTTTATTACATATAATACAGAGATAAACCAACTGAATCACATGTCCTCAACACAATAGTCTTAGAGAGTTAGAGTACGATCGATTGCTTAAAAGACAAAAAAAATATACCATCAAATTTTTAAATGAAGGTGATGTTATGTGAATTACGAATTGGATTTGTAAGTACTGTGAACGGTCACGTGGCTTGTTGGATTTATGTATTTCTGGGTAGGTGCAAAAAACGTTCAAGATTTGAGAGTATTCATGTTATTATTAATTAAGTATTAATGTTGTGAATTGCTCCTATCTTATTTCAAGTACATTAGTTATTAATTTCAAAAACAGATCCATGTTCATATATTTTTAATCAAGTAATATTTGACATTCTTTAAAGATATCAATAAATTCACTGATCGAGTTTTTGCTACTACCCACACATTCAAAATAGAAGAAGCCACGCAAAGCACATGAGGACATATCACCTCGATATTAGTTCGATATATCTACATATACGAAAGTAAGTTACGACCGAGTATATCAAACCCGTAGTTGCTTAAATCCTTGAATAGATCGACGGCAGCAGATGTAAAACTAAAACTGAATACGCTACGAACGCAGTTTATATCTAGATGAATGGTTAAAGAGCGGCAAATATGGATTATGTTGCATTAAGGCGTATAAATGATAAAGTTAGAGATGATAATACCGACTGATTCGCAAGTGTTAGTGTAAATATTAATTACTATTATAATGTTATAGAATCATCACTTGTGCGATCGGGAGTGCAGTTTTAACAATCATTAACGGTAATACATTAATAATGTAAATCTTAATCTAGTGAAATCTGGAATTGTATTTGTCACGATAGAACGCCTTTACGCAAAGAGGTATCCTTGTCCATGGTTCCCCATTGCTTTACCCTTGTATAAAGATTACTTTTAAAATCTACCTCTTTGATTTGTAAGGGCTTAGATCAATCCATTTATGTTATAGTCCTATCTGCGTTATTTGTAAACCTCAGAATAGAGCCATCAGCTTTCTTGTATTCCTTGATATTTCATGTCAACTTGTCTCTTCTATCTAAATTGCCTTTAATAGTTTAACTATTTCTTAAGATTTCGTAGATTGATCGTAAATGATTTCCGATGTTGAAACTTTTTATATTTCAAGCTGAGATTTCTTCCAAGAAACTTCCAAGAAACAAGAGTGAAAGTTGCGACATTAGATTTCATATACTTTCGATTTAATATCCTAAAATTAAGGCAACAACGCTAAATAAATTTGGGCTGCCATCACTGAAAATGAAGCATATCGTTCAATTAAAGACTACTGTACTATTACGAAAACAAGTTTCTCTTTCCTATATTTATTAGGTCTTATACAATATTTTTACTAAATAGATGAGGCGCATGAGTAGAGACGCTAAGGAAAGAAAGATTATCAAGATGTGACGTCATGACTGCAATTAGCGTGGACTAGACAGGTTAAATTTTATCATAGAAAGCATAATCGCGGTAAGAGCTTGTAGGAAGTGAAGGGTTTAGGAGGTTTTTGGTTTTATGATTTATTTACAGTTCTGTTTTCGAATCAATTGGTTTATTTTCGTTTACTTTACGTCCAATAATCCGTTAAATATGTGGGCCTAATTGACCGATATAATAACGCGCAATGTTGATACATTATAGTTGGATGTATAACGTCTGAATATGCATGTAAAGTCTGTAAATATTACTTGAATTTTATGAAAGCTTCGAAAACAATTTGTATTGCATAATGTTTGATCTTTTAATTCAAATAGTTTTAGTCGAATGTAGTAAATGAACAAAATTAGTTTTAATTAATTACTTAATTTTTATTATTAAACATAATTTATTTTGTCAAATTGTGACTTTTCACAAGGATCACTTCTAACCTTAGTTTTGTTATTAGAAAAATTAACAGGCGTTTAATGGATTGCTTGAATTGATATCAGTAGAAGTTAAACCAAAAGGGTATGGATGGAACCTTAATAAATAACTTAAAAAACATGTGTGCATATATTTTGAAAATAACCAATATTTTCTATTTTATTACGTGTGTTTTGGCTTCCAGTGAATTTTAGAAATTGTTTTCCAATTCTCAGCTCAGTCTCCTCTCATGTAAGATAAGATTACACTTCCATCCATCGTCTATCAGTGAATTAAGCCTTTTAAACCTTTAACGCTCTCGCATGCATTTCCTCTTCAAACTGAATCGCTTATATTTTTACAATTAGAGTGATCCACCGTCCCGTTTTCCTCTTTCCGAATAAAAATCTTAAATTAGCTTTAAACTAAAACGGATAAAAGTCATATTTATATAGATTGTTATAAAGCACAGGTTTTAGGTACTCGAAATTGCATTTACTGTATATAGTTAATATGATATTGTAATTTAAGCGGTATTGTACGGTGTATGTCACACTCGTTTTACGGCACAAAATGTTAGTCAAAACAATTTGTTTGTCTGTCAATTTTAGTGGTAATTAAATGTTAAAGTGTTTTGATGATTTGTACCAAAATGTAACAATCAATGGATTAGATAAATAATTCCCTATTCCTATAGATACAGTTACGGTTTTAATTTTAAGTAGCTATTGAATGTTGTTGATGTTTTCCGATTATTTTAACACACACCCGACTTGTGTCGTAGCATTTATAACACGACTTATTTTAATTATATTAATGTTTACTTTGTTAATTTGTTTTATAGATTTTTTGAGACTTAGGTTTTCGATTGTATAATCGTTATTTACAATTATTTCACGTAATATCGTTAGTTCTACAGTCAGTCCGTCACTTTTTATCATTATGTATAAACTTAACTGGTTCTATAGGGAATATTATTCAATCGTTTTGTTCTTACATCATAACAAAGTTGTTGTACAGTCGACCAAGTTTCGTTTTTATGTAAATGCGGCAGTTTTTGAAATAATAATATATTATGTAAATTATATTATCTTGTTTCATTTACTATATACCTGATCTACCTAAGTTCTAATAAACTCGTATTGCTTAATAGTGTAAGTGAAGTGTGGCTTTGATTTGTTTTATAAGTATATTTGAATATATTATTACTCAAATTTAATTCTGTAATTAAAAAGTATAACTGCCTAGAAAAGGATGATGTCGCTTTTGAAATGCTTTGGACTCGTTTTTAATTTTAATCAAAATAAAAAAATAATGAAACAAAACAATACACATCTAGTACATAAATAGTAGTATATAAATTGTTATTACGTTAAAAACCATATATTTAATTTTGTTCTTCTGATAGTTTATAGACTAGACATAGTATAATCGGACCGGCTCGGTCGGACGCCACTGGCGGAGTCGCAAAAGTGTGCGCAAGCGTTCTCGTGACTCCGCTCCGCAGTGACGCGTTGAAACACCGCTAGGTCTTTGGTCGGCTGGAATCCCATAAGGTTGTCTGTGTTTAAATATATACATTAGACCCCCTTTTGTCTACACGACTATTATATTCTTAAATCATTTACTTAATAGAGTACAGAGATAAAGTTATAAGTGAACAAATGGAAAATGAAATTAGGTTATTCTTACTTCGCAACAATAGGTACATAGTTCGACGTTTTGGCTGCAATACGTGTTACGCCCTAGAAAGGTTAAGAGCATACTCCTCTGTTCTAATGCGAGTTGTTGTAAGTGTTGATTATTCAAGTTAGTTATCAACCACTCTGTCGGATGGATTCCAACTCGGACTAGATTTAACGAATGTCATCTGTCGAAAACAAACGGGACTGCATAATGTATATTTCGAAGGGAGCGCGCATGAGAATGCCACTATCGGTCAATTCCCTTTACTTACTGACCGCGCATGAGGTTGCTAATCTTGGTCGATCACATACGGTCTAATTAAGCCTAAATATATTCCACTTAATAGGAATACAATATATTCCATAAAGAAAGAAGAAATACTGTATTTCTTCGTTTTTCTTAGATCCATATTGATCTTGTATAGAGATAACAAATTACTGTCTATGGAAGTAGAACATTTTAATAGACTACAACTCTTGATGGGTTTTTTTTATATCGCCATAAAAAAAATTGTTCGGCACGGGAAAAACTTACGGGTTTGTGACCAGTGACCAACATGCTCACCACGTGTCATATAATTAATATTGTTGTGTCTATACAAATAAAGTTTAATTTTTTTTAACTGTCTGATAAGTGATCAGTACTATTATGCCATCTATTTATTTGTAATATATATATTTAAATATAAACATAAGGATAATAAATTTATTTG